>JAOTRH010132166.1:0-14218 GCA_034768845.1 Heliamphora exappendiculata | reverse complement strand
ATAGGATCCCCTTTGGGTGGAGGAGAATCAGTGATGTACTTCAACCACTGTTTTCCTTTGAGAAAAATCTTAAAAGGTATGTGTCCAAGCTAAATAGTTAACACCATTAAGGCGTTTAGAAGTAACACAACGCGGCAAGTCATCATCTTTGAGATTATTAAGTGGCTTATCAGCCATAGTAACTCAATAAGCAAGTGTAATCAATCAGAAATTAACTGGTGAGAGCTGAACAACGAAAGATCAATCAAAAAGAGACACCAGTAATTCCAAGCAGTTGCAAACACCAAGAGACGAGAACTGAACCAGGAACCAATGCAACACTGAAGCAAAAGATGAGTCGTGGACCCTCAAACAACAAAGAAACCCTCCAAAAATATCAAACAATCCCAGATTTGGCAAGAATCATGAATTTCGGCGCCTGTAGAGGGGATTCGGAGCATCAGAAAGAAAGAACAACAAGAACCGAAGAAAATCGCACACTAGCGAGCCACGAACAAACAACGCCGAGCTTCAAATCGATAAAAAATGGACCAAAATTACCAAACAGACATATATCTAACATGAGAAGAGAGATTCAGCACCCATAGAATTAATCGCAACCACCAAGAACCAAAAACGAAGCCGTGAAGCCCAGATCGAAAACCCTAGGGTCCGAAACTTACTAAAACTTTGAAAAAGCACGAAATTTTCGCGGTGATGGGGGTGGACGTAATTGTTGAGAGTGTTTGAGCTGTAACTTTGAAAAAGCACGAAATATACCAATCTTCTCCAAAAAAATTAGGAAAAAACCATCGCAATAATCAGTAGACCAAGGCGAATCGAACCAGACAAGCGGCGTTCGTCGCCGTCCGTACAGTCGCTGACGTTATCGGACGAAATATGACGTCAGCAAGTCGTTTTTGCTGTGCAACTAAGGCTGAACCTTTACGATGCTTTTAAAGTTAGATCGGAGATGCTCTAATACCAAGTTGAATAGTAAAAAATGAATTTAGGGTTTGAAGAAAGAAGAATGAGATAGAAAAGAAAAAAAGAAATGAGAAGAAAGAGTTCAGAGAGGTTAATTAGCATCTTTCACCCACATATCATTTATATATTATTAGGTCAAAGTTAAATATAAGTACAAGAATCCTATTAAGAAAATAAAGTAAAAATAGAAAAGAATGGAACTAATAAACTCTCAGCAGAAACAAAGTTTCTACACAAGTGTAACGTGCCCTGATGAATTCCTACCAGCAATTAAAAAATAGTAGAATTAACATTCCAAATCCACACCCGAATATCCCTCCAATCTTACAGTAACGCACGTGTGTTAGGAATGTGGTTATAAGTTATAACCAAAAGCAAATATCAATTCACATCAACAATAGTCACTCATTTCAATTGAGACTACATCATAGCTAGGTTCATTAAAGTAGGCACCAAAGCTCTGATCTCCTTGCCAAAAAAGAAAAACACGAAAATTCTAGTATGATTACTGGACTTCCTAAAACGTCAATGTCCATTAACTATATCCTACGGAAGGTATCGCCAATGTGTTTGACTTTGTTTACTAACATCATTTTTCTTTAAATTGAGTAAATATCAATTCCATTAGTTTTTTACCAACATCAAATTATGCCTCATATTCAGCTCCATACAATTCCCAATGAAGCAATAACTAACCAAACAACAATTACAGTTACAGCTCAAACACTCTCAACAATCCCAAAGAGCTTCTCTGACTTAAATTAAATAAACAGGAAACAAGGTCCATTTTAATTTCAATGAACTTCATGACTAATTCTTACCAGAGAGTAGAATGCTGAATCACACATTAGAGTTAGTGAGTTACAACAAATCAAGGAAAACCTCAAATCTACATAACAACGAACAAGTACTAGAAGCTGAGGTGATAGCTATATAGGTATCAAGAATCCAACCCTTGAAATGAGATAATATTGGCCTTCCATTCTTGGCAAATCTTGCTCTCATCTCTCGTCTTGAACTCCTTCCTCTCTCCTCTCCCCTCTACCTGATCCGTCTCCTCTCTCTCCGACCTTCCCTCAACCATCACCACGTCGACCATGCTCCTTCCGTCTGCCGCCACCATCAGCGCATCACCCATGCTCAACCATCTCCATCCTCCCCACAACCATCACCACATTACCCATGCTCCTGTTAGTATATACAATCCCACATTGCTTGTGTATGAAATATGTGATCACCTAATATAATATTAGGACCTTTCAACCTAATAGCTTAAGCTTTTAGGTTAAATACAAAATTTTCACTTTGTATCAATGCAAATAAAAGATCATGGGCTGTTAATCTTCATCTTCATATTCATTCAACCTTCTACATTTATGTTCCTCGCCATATTTGGTAACGTTTAAAAAAAAAAACCACCAGCTGGTTGACCAAAGTTGCTGATCATCGCCATTTATTTTTATTTAAGATCTCTATCTGGTATCAAAGTGGAATCCATTCCACCCGCTTAAAAAAAAAAAAGTTCACACCCCACGATGAACCCAAAAAAAATATTGCACGATGATATAGAGAGAGACAGAGTACACATAAGAGACCTCAAAAGCGGCTGCACGTGAGGAGGGATGTTAAGAGTATACAATCTCACATTGATTGGGTATAAAATGGATGATCACTTAATATAATGTTGGAACCTCTCTACCTAATAGCTTAAGCTTTTAAGTTAGATACAAAGTTTCTATAGCTCCTGCCATATGCCGCACAACACCCATGCTTAAGCTCTTCACGTAAGTTTTATGATTCTTTACCAACAAAAAAAACACTTTAAGAGTTTTCACTCGGCTAAAAAACATTTGATCACAAATGGATTTCGACATGAGTTATTTTTAGGATAAGTATTAGCGACATGAATTATATAGGGGTCCAAGGAGAGAGGCAGACCACGATGTGACACGTCTCTTGATTTATTGAATACTTCTTGATTTTTAGAACACTAGCTCTTGGATTTGGACATCGCGACATCAGCCGTAGTTTTCGATGGTCGAATCTCATCCTATAAATGTCGACACTCAAGGTTCATGTCAGATATGTGCTTGTTTAGCGATTATGGACGGTTTCTAGCCGATTCTTTGCCTTTCTCATTATCAGGACTTATTGTTTGAAGCTCTCTGTTTTGATTTTTTTTGTTTGTGTTGCTCTGGGTTACTACATCTCTTTGGTATTCTGGTTTTCTTTGGTTCACATCATTATTTCCTCTTATCTGGCTTCTTTTTGTTCACATCATTGTTTGCTCTCATCTGGCTTCCTTTGGTTCGCATCAGTGTTTGCTCTCATTTGACTCGATTGTTTGCGATTTTTTGTCTATGTCTAGTTTGACTTCTGTTAGCTAGCAAATTTCCTGTTTGATTAAAATTGTTTTGAGTTGACATGGCTGAGAGAAAGACACTTGATTTCAAAAATGACAACTTGTCGAGATGTATCACTTCTATACGCCTGAATGGTCTTTAGCTATTTAGTCTGGGCACATGCTTTTAAGGTTTTTCTTAAAGGAAAGCAGAGGTTGAAGTATATCACATGTCATCCTCCACCCAAAGGGAATTCCACCCTTTCCAGTTGGAGGACTGTTGATTCTGTTGTTATCAGTTAGTTATGGCATAGTTTAGAACCTCATATTGCTACTACTGTGGAATTCTATGATACTTCTAAGTAGATCTGAGATTCTTTGGCAGACTCATTCTCGAATCAAAGCAATGCATCTTGTGTTTATAAATTAGGAAAACCTTTGTCCAAATATTACAGTAACTATCTGAGGGCTCAGTTGTTACAATATCGTCCTTTTACTATCGATTTACAGCAACAGAAGCACCAATGGAAGGATTTCATGATTGCCTCCCTACTCTCTAGTTTAGATTCTGATGTTCGTGGGTTAAAGGATCAAATTCTGGCTAGTGAGACCTTACCTACTGTATCTAATACATATTCTCAGTTATTATGCTCCTCGTTGGGCCAATTTGTTAGTATGCCTAGTCCTTCTGCTTCTCCTTTTGCATCAAAACTAGAGAGTAACCATGTGAGCCAAACAATCTCAGCTGGAGTATGTGCCATACCCCGATATTCAGTTTCAACAGTAGAGCAAGCAATAAATGATTATTCCTTGCTCTTCTAAGAAACGAGTCACCAAAAAACACATGAAAACCGGTGACAGACTTGCGATCTAAGAGATCACTAGTCCAATCATCACCAGCATAAGTAGTGTCGAATTCAAGAATTTAACACAATTGGGGCACAACATCAAGCATGAGTTTTTTTCATAATCAAGCACAATGAGATTTTTTTTCCACAATTAATAATTATTAAATTTAAAACATTCATTTATAAGTACAAAAAAGTATAACGTATATTTTTACAAAAGTAACTAAAATTTGGACATTTATAATAACTTAAAAAGTAAATTTTATAATTGATCACAACGAGTTTATTTTTTAGTTTGAAAAGGCAAAAGGCCAAAGAGAGAAAATGAAATTGAAAATGAGAAATAAATTTTATTTTTTACTTATATATGTAAGGGTAGGTACAATTTTATAAGGTCATACAAAAAATAATAGAAAAATAGTGTGGGCACAAATACAATAATATGAGAGAAACATAGTTGTCAAATCGTTAATTGAATCGTGAATTGAAATCTTGATTTTGTAAATCTTGAATTCTAGTAAGATTCAGCATAAATTATAAGTATAATGTTAAACACCTAAATAACATTAATATTGACAGAAATTATACAATAGGAACATGATTATATAATCTAATTAGGAAGATATTTATCTTCATAACAAGAGATTTTCACTCAAATCTAATCACTATAATATTTTTTAAGAATCTCTTTTGAAATTTATAAAATAGACCAAAAAGTCTCAAGATGAGTAAAATAACATAAATGAAAGTGAAAACCCTTTAGATTAAACATAATACACTTTCAAACATGTCTTGTGTACTTATTGCATGAAAAATGGTTGTCATTTCAAGGTGAGAGTCGAGTAAGAGTTCTAGCTCTTCTGTCAAAATATTCGACCCCCCTCTCGTCTAAGGCCTGCGTTCTTTTGAATATTTCTCTATAGTAAAAGTAAACGATCGAATTCCATTTATCCGGATATGGCTGCTCCCATTTCACTCAACGAATCATAACTTAAATCAGTAAAACTTCACTCTTCCTGGTCTGTGATTTATTCAAAAGCTTAGACGAGAGGGGGCTGGCGACAAAGACCTTTCACTCGCAAGGCAAGACCCTCTATAGGTAGAAGTTAGAAGAGCCCCTAATCGTTGTGTAATCGTTGAATCTAATTGATTTAACCCATATTAAACTATGATTATTTACCAAAATAATAATAATAAATTATTAGAAGTGCTATTATCATCTTTCAATTCCTTACAAAAAATTTTTTTTTAACATTTTTCATATAAATTGAACCTATCTTATTCATATTATATTCTCTAATCACCAAATGAGCAACAAATTATGCATGATTATATCTTATATTTACGATAAATGCACTAAATTTTATTATAATAATTTTAAAATAAAATAAAAGTGGTAAGTAAGAGTTATAGATTGGTTGGATATGATAATTTTAAGAATCACATGAATCGTAAATAGTGAATAAACTCGTAAATCGTAAGATTCATCACGATTCTATCACAACATAGATTCACTTATGGATTCGTATCAATTTATGCATGAATCGTGAATCAAATCGTGAACTGAATCGTAAATCGTAAGATTCTAATAACTAAGGAGAGAAAAAATAAAATCTAAAAGTAGTAGAGGTACTTCAACATTTTCAATGGGGGCATAGACCTTAATTTGTAGATTTGGTACTACATTATCTTCGTTGTTATATAAAATATAACAAAAATATAAAGGTAACAGTGGTACTCTAAAATTTTCAATGGGGGCATGTGCCCCCTTGGTCATTAAGTGGCTTCGCCCCTGAGCATAAACCCAAAGAGTCGAGGAGAAAGCAGAGGACAACAATAAACTTTGAAATATAGTACCACAAATATAATGTAAGATGTATAGCAAAGTAGCCAAATGAGTAGTCCGTGGAGCATAAACAAATTGACTAACTCCATGAACAACATATGCAATATCATGACAAGTAATAATAAGATAGACTAAACACCCAACCAACTGTCGAGAGATTTTAGAATTCTCAAGAAGAACACCATCAAAAGGAAAAAACATGGCATGAAGCCCAATGGGAGTATCAACAATCTTATCATTAGTGAGGCAGGCACGAAATATCACTTCATTATCATATTTTGATTAAGATAAAAGATAGCTCTTAGGCGCAAAAGTAACCTCTATACCCAGAAAGTACAACAGAGTACCCAAATCTATCATTTCAAACTCATTTATTCATGATTATATCATCTATATATAATAACAAAATAACAATTTCATCCGTAGTATGATAGATGAAAAGTGCAGAATCATGAAGACTGAGAGATTGCTTCAAACCATAAAGAGCACGAAGAGACTGATTCAAACCATAAAGAGCACAAGGAGACTGCTTCAAACCATAAAAACAACCTTGAACTTAGTCTCTTTAGCAATAAGTTTGCGAACACCACCATCAACCTAGGGTAAACGTGAACAGTGTAGAATAACTCTACGAAGAGGTTCAAATTTATCTCGAAGATCTTTAAGAAATTGTACTAGCCTTTGCTTCTCTCTATAATGCATAAAACTGTTGAGGTTTTGCAAATCAGATGGTTCCATAAGTGCTAGTTCATCCCAATAAGTTGACATCTTGTTATAAAATTCCTGAATCAATTTGTCTGATTGTGTTGCACTCCGAATAAACATTTCTAACTCATACTGTTTGGAAAAATTAGATTTAAGGTACGTACTCTCAAGATAATCCCACACTTTCGTTGTTGTGGGATATTTAGAAAAATTCATACTAATACTTGGTTCCATGGAGCTTTGAAACCAAATGAGCATGCATATTATTCATATCCCTTTTCGCAATGAATGTTTCATAACCATCAGCCTTAGTATTTGTAGGTCTAACCGTTGCACATGTTACATCACTACATCTCCTTCTGCTAAGAAGAAAGTTTTTCATTACATTAGACCCATACAAATAGTTGGCTCCAATAAGTCAGATGCTAACTGCTTGCAATTTATTCTCAAACATGTCGAAAAGCAAAAAAAAAAGACTGGAATAGTCAAAATATCACGATTCTAGTCAAGAGATTCAAAATGTCATAACAAGAGATAAATAAAATCTCATACCAAGAGAAATTCAAAATCTCATACTAAAAGATGAGACATAAACCAGAATTATGTGCAAACTGATGGCCAAACCAGATGCAAGAAGGAAGACTAAACCAGATTCAAAGTACCAAAGACCAACGAGATGCAAGAACAAAAGCCTGATTCAACAAAAAAAAAATTCTGACAAGGTCACTGGTGCCGGTCAAGAGGTTTGGCAAGGTTGCTAGTAATGGTCCAGGGCTCAACAAAGGTTATTGAGTCAAGAACTTGTCAGGCCGGGTTGCCATGAGCAAATGCAAGACTGAATACCAGATACGATGAGTGAGGAGCCCAACAAGGTTGCTGGTGCTGGTCGAAGGGTCCAACAAGGTTGCTGGTGCTAGTCGAAGGGTCTAACAAGGCTGCTGGCGATGGTCAAAGATTCAACAAAGGTCGTTGAATCAAGAACTTGTGTGGTCGGGTTGTGGTGAGACAACGGTTGCAAAAAGGTTGGCTCTGATACTATGATACAAACGAGAGAGAAAGACAATCGAAATATTGTTACAAAATTAAAAGGCTTAACCGTAAAGAAGGTTTACAAAATATTTATAGAACAAACTCAACATTCTTCAAAAATGAAGGGACTGACAACTCCAATACAAAGCGACGGAACTCGTCCATACATTTTATTAGTAATAAATAATAACCAAATGTGATTCCATAAAATGGGAAACACCTGGTGGTCGGCTCTATATCCCTCTCCACAAAAGACAACGGTTAAATGCATTCATCGCATTAATGCAAGTATGAGAAAAGACATCCTATAACATACTTGAGAAGGGATTGAGAGGGCTCACCTCACCTCCTCCAAGAGCTCATTGGCAGCTTACCTCCTAATTCACACTAAGGACCTTGACAGAGGGCTCACCTACTATGACCCTACAAGCAACTTAGTTGGGGATTGGCCTACTAGCTATCCTCATTTGCTTGGCTCTAGTGAGAACCTCCTCAGAGGGCTCATTTCTGATCACCAACTCTAAGATGACTCCCTCAATGATTTGAGTCACAAGTCTAGCCTAATCGATGACTCAAACTACCACTTCACAGATTTGGTGCGCATTAGTGCTTGGGGGCAAGTTGCAAGTGTTAGAAAAATTGAGCTTCGCCTCAATGGATGTACGACTCAAAATAACCATCGAGTTGTCTTGACCGCGCTTCCTCATAAGCATGCAAGAGTTGTCTATAAGTACCCTACGAGTTAACCATCCAACCGCTTTACATGACACCTTACACATGCTCTCCTCTAGGGATTGAGAATCATAATCACAATCTCCTCTGCAATCGAGATCCACACCTTGTCAAATCCTTGCACATTTCCATTTGGTGTTAGCGAGCTGTGTAGTGTGAAGTCCTCTTCTAAACCTAGACTATTGTACATAGTTGATTACTAGTTGTTCCTATGATTGACAAGTCATGCTTGACAAAATCTGCACATATCCTTCACTATTTACCTAAAAAATCCGTGTATAATAGATCTTTTCCTTCTCCAAAAATCCTAGAGTCCATGACCTATAAAACCCCATAGCCCTCCATTCAATTGGGGATAGAGAGACAAAAGTAAAGAAGACTCATTATCTCGATTTGCAAGGCAAAACTTTCCCCATGAAAATAAATCCATCCAATGACCTATCGGAGTAGAACAATAAGAGCCAATCGACCTCCCACAACTTCTCATTCATCTCACCCTCTCCACTATAACCCTTATTCAAATATCAACAGTTCGGGTCGATTTGACCCAACCCATATCTTAGTCCGGTACGAGGAGGTCACCTTACACAGATGGGTAATCTTGTTGCATCTTTTCTTTCTCCCTCACCTCGACTACCATTTTCTAGTAAACCATCCGAGGGATTTTCTCCTCCAAAGTGACATATATCCCGCAGATCATCTTCACATCACCATCACATCCTTCACAAGGCAAGAGGGTTAGGTGACAGATCACCTCGTAACAATGTGGCCCACTTTGACAGAATATGGCCCACTTTGACAGAATATTCCACCTACCAGTTGGGACCAGAATGGATGGCTGACAATTGAAGATGAAGTAGTGGAAGAGATGGAGATTCCCCTTCCACAGTTACTGCTCTTTACTCTGACGATGAAGGTCGTGTTATGGAATGCTAAAAAGTGGCTAACCCCCATTTCATAGGGAGTTTTTCAATGTTGATTATGCATCACCACCCTCAGTTGATCATTCTCACTAAAATCAAAATAAATGAAGAGCATGGAGAGACTCTAGGTAGAGAATTAGGCTGCACAAGGTTTTGCAAAGCAGAACCTATCGACTCTGGAGGTGGCATTTGGCTGCCATTGAATGAGCGCGAGGTTAAATGTAACATCTTCACAGTCTAGGTCCCAGTTGGACAACCGCAAGGCTAGACATATGAGATTGAATAGAATATAATAATTTTAATTCACATCCATTTAAAGCTTAAAACTATATAAAGCGGATTGCTATGAGATCCTCCAAACGGACAAATATGCACGCACACTCATTCGAGCCATGAGTGCATGCGTGCAAGAAGCATTACTGTGGGTATCTTGATGTTTTTCGGCCACGAGGCATCTTAGAGGTCTACGTATGACTTACGATTCCTTGCCACCAACGAACGAGCTACCTCGCCTCTAGCATGTGAGCCACCTCTCCGTGCTTGGCCTCCAAGCAAGCGAGCCTTATCTCTATGCCTCCAGTATCAACATGGCACCAGGCAGGGAGCATACCTAGGCACCTCCACTCAAGACTAACGGAGGCATCTAGTTTGGAGGCTAGAGCAAGTGGTTCGTCAATGGAGTCGCCCCCAAGACACTTTGCTTGACCAGTCATAGACAGTCATAAAGAGATAGGGAGTTGACCAAGGCACCAGACCATTAGGAGCTCATATATACCTACTAGCCTGAAGGCCTACATATGATACGCTTCCTCTTATATCATACTTACCACCCGTAGTCCCATGATACAGACCCCAAAGTCTTAACAGGATGAGACATCCTACGTATTAAGGAAAGGAGGGGTCTAGGAGGCCACCTAGCTTAACGTGAGCCGACGTGCTTTTTGGCTACACCTATAAACAATTGACCTAAACTCTTCCAAGACACACAACTCACGCAACTCCAAACCCCTTAGACAACTCATATCTCCAACTAAGGTCTCTACTTCCACCCTCTCTCTCTCTCTAAGGTTGCTATGAGCTATCACCTCCTTCACCTCCAGAAGTCCCCAGCCATTATTATGCACTCCATATTTCTAGATTCTACTACTCTCGTCCATGTGGATATCACATTCACACACCTACACCTACACCTAAATACCACAACTATTCACTCTTTGAAATTTCTGGGTCTTCAATCCTTCATTAGTATTTTAGCTTTTACTAAAGGCTCACTTTATTTATTCAGTTTTAGTTTTACTTATTTTAGAAATTCTCGATTCCAGGGCTTCTCCACAATCTTCTAATTTAGTATTTACTCGTTTTTTTGTTTCAATATTACAATCAATAGATATCATCCACCATGATAGCTCATCTTGGTATGTGTCTAATCAATTCATCCATAACTAAGAAAAAAGATACGGATATAAGATAGGTCCATAGCATAAACCTATGATGGCATGCAAACATACATAGCTCACAACGCTGAACAAAAAACTTCAATTTGTAATAAACAAATAACATATAGCTAAATTAGGGGAATTACCGCTTCCAATGTCAACTACCAAAAATCGAGTTGGTTCAGTATAAATAGCATTCCAGTCAATCTCATATGGGTATGCCTGCAACATTCAATTGCTAAAAGTAGTCAAACAACACAAAAGAAAAATTAATATGTTGAAACTTGAATAGTAAAATCAATGTAAGCAACAATTTAGCAAACTTAGCAATATGTGTTTAAGTCATCAAATTCTTGAAAGAAAATCCATTTAACATTTATCAGCCTTCAGGATACCCAAGTAAGATGCAAGACTCTTTACAGCATATAGTTCCAGTTAAAAAAGTTCTTCCACGAAGGGTGTTTTTTTTCTTTCTTCATATTTAGATATTCTTGTATAAATTGAACTATTTGACATCATAGGTAGGTACTATCATCAATTTCCACATAAGCATAACAAGTGTTAAGTATTATTAAATCAGTAAAGTTGATTCATTACTTATAACGTGCATACATACTCTCTATTGAAAATAATGACCACATTTCTGATAGAAAAGAGAGCAAATAAAATAATCTATTATTCCATTCAAGAAGCTTAAACATAAACAAAAGTTACAGAATATAAATAGGATAGCAGCAGAATCTAAAACCCAAATTAGTCTTAATGACTCAACTACCCTTTAGCTAACAAATAAATAACAAAATAGCCATAATCAAAAATATACTAACCCCCCCCCCCCTCCAACTCATAATGCGAGCCAGGTGACCAATGAGAGTTTGCTAAATAAAAACCGAAAACGAGCCGAATTGTGAATCTTGGTGAAGAAATCGACAAATTGCAATAACAAGGAGACGAAAGGAAGATCTATAGTACCAAACTGAAGATGCTGATGAATAAAGTGACAATTAATCTCTACATGCTTTGTACACTCATAGAAGACAGAGTTATCAGCACTTTGAATGGCACCCTTATTATCACATTAGAGAGAAGTGGAAGAAAAAAGAGAAACACCTAAATCAAAGAGGAGCCAGCGAAGCCAAATAATCTCAACGGTAACATGAGCCATGGCACAATATTCAGCTTCAGCAGTAAAACAAGCAATGATAGACTGTTCTTACTCTTTTAGGAAATGAGAGAGTCACCAAGAAATACAGGAAAACCAATAGTAGATTTGTGATCAAACAATCACCAGCCCAATCAACATCAGTATAAGCCTGAAGAGTCAAAGATGAAAAAAAGACAAGAATAAGCTATGAAAGATAGTACCACGAACATAACGCAAATGAGAAGTAAGATTTTTCAATGAGTGAGCTAACTACAACCTACGGAGATGGACTATACGTCATTAAGAAATAAGAGTTGATCAGGCGAGGGCTAAACACGACGAACAAGCAAAAGAGTGAGCCAACTGCGACCTATGAAGCTTATCTTTGTCAGTCAACGAGGAGGTTTGTCTCCCATTAGTTCTTGTTTAAGGCTCCTCTTTTGCGTTCTTCTTTCTAGGGTGTGATAGTGGGTCAGCAGTGTTTGAGGGAGGGAATGGAAAGTTGGGAAAGAAAGAGGCCATTTTGGGTTCTAGAGGGTTAACAATTATTGGTGGAGTTGGGGATGACTTGGAGATTTTGGACCGCCTTCCTTCAGAGAGTTTTGATCCAATCGAAAGATTAGTGATATGCTCAGTTCCTGGAAGAAGATTTACAACCGACGCTAATTTCAAGATGGATAATAAGGAAAATAAAGGAAGTTATTAGAGGTTTCCTTTGATGCCTTTGAAGAGGAAGAGGTGATGTCCTTAATTTGGGCTTTAAAGGTGAGACATGGAAAGGGGATGGCTCATAACAGTGCACTGAAAGATAGTATTTTAAGGCCAAGATCGGTAGGAAGCCACAAATCTTTAATGTTCAGTCAATTGTGATAGAAGGGAAGAGGATAGGGGTGTTACGAGCATGGAGTAGGAAGGAATCTTGTATCTTTGTCAATGAGGATTAAAACATTTGTTGGAACGTACGGGGATTGAACTCAGAGGCGAAGAGAATTAGGAATAAATAGTGTTTTGAGGGCTTGGAGACCCGATGTTCTACATCTATTGGAGATTGAGATGGAGAGCTTCTCAGTTGTTGTGGTTCATAGTATTTGGGTTGGAAGGTGGATGGATTGAGTTTTTTTCCTGACAGTAGGGACAACTGGGGGTATTCTGATCATGTGGTAAAGCAAATATGTGATTAAGGAAGAGCACGAGGAGAGTTGTTTCTCCTTGTGTTGCCTTTTCATTGGGTTGAGAATGGATTTTGAGGGGCAATTGTATGGAGTGCATATCCCAGCAGATGACGAGGCGAGATGGGAGTTTTGGGACGAGGCGAGTGTTGTTGACTGTTAGTGATATTATTATATATATGTATATAATATCTGTAGAGAGGCCCGTTAGCTATAAGACCCCATTAGGGTTTTGCTGTACACACCTTTGTAATTATTATATATAGTGGACCTCTCTAATTAAGAGGCGAAGCCTTCTAATAATCAATTATTCTCTTCTTACATGGTATCAGAGCAAGGTTAAGCAAAATCCTAATTGTTTTGTAGTTCCGACGTCGGCAAGCTCTATTCTTGCTGTTTCGGTGGTCGGCAAGGCTTATGCTTGCTGTTCCGGCGTCGGCAAGCCCTGTCCTTGGGGTTTTCGGTGGTCGGCAAGGGTTCGGCTGGAGCTTTCGGTGGTCGGCAAGGGTTTGGCTGGAGTTTTCTGTTGTCGGCGAGGGTTCGGCTGTAGTTTTCGTGGTCGTCAAAGGAGTCGACGAGAGCTTTCCTCTACGGAAAGGGTCGACGCACCCTCTGGTATGCTCGAAAAGGATTGTCGGCGGCTAGGGTTTGGTCCAGAAGGGTCGACACACCCTCTAATCTGCTCGAAAAGGATTGTCGGCGGCTAGGGTTTGGTCCAAAAAGGTCGACGCACCCTTTGGTTTGCTCAGACAAGGTTGACGGCGGCTAGGGTTTGGTTTAACAGGGTCGGCAACACCTAGGGTCTGGTCCAGAGGGGTCGGCGACGGGGTTGCTGTCTTCTAACAGGGTTGACGACAGCTAACTGAGGCTTATTTCTCAAGTTTGGCTGTTGACGACGACTGTTTGGTTGTTCCTGTTCTCTGGTCTGTTCGGCTACTGTTCGACGACTGTTGGTTGTTCCTCTTGGCTTATTTTTTCTAAAGGGGTCTGTTCCTGTTCTCTAAGCAGTCTTTAGAGACCTTATTTCTTTATTGATTTTTTGTGACGTATTGCAATGACCGAGGGAACCTCGTCCAGTG
>JAOTRH010132144.1:0-14219 GCA_034768845.1 Heliamphora exappendiculata | reverse complement strand
TTCTGCAAGAACCTAAAATCTGATCATTTGTGTGTAAGCCGTACTCTACACACCAGATTAAATACTATACAGAATATCGAACATTCATGCATGATAAATAAATAATATGCATACATTACTCATAAAGATTCTTATAAAATGAAAAAATAATTAAATACTAAAAATATGATTTTCAGTATACCAACCCTAACACTTTCAAGTTGGCAGTCGCCCACTCCATGGTGGCAGTCGCCATGTTTACTATACTTTTTGCTGCTTTTCCGATCTCCAGCCTTTTCATGCTTTATAAATATAGCCTTTGAGGGCCCATTTTCTGTTATTCTCACTCAGATGATTAGTCCCCTTTCTTCATGGATTGATGCATTCTCCCATATCGAGCGCTTAAACTTTGCCCCTTTCAGTATCAACTCCTTATTTCCTATCATGGCCATATAGTCTGATGAACCTTTATTAGAGGCTGCTGCTCAGCTTTGGGATCCACAGTCCCATGTCTTTCAATTTGGCCTCGAAGAACTATGCCCCACTGTGGAGGAGTTTGCTGCTATTTTAGACTTGATTCCGTAGGGTCCCGTTGTTGTTTCGAATTTTTCCCTTTTGGCTCGGCAATAGGTGATGCAACTCTGTGGTCTGTCTAGGATGGAAGCTTATCTTCTGACATCGGGTGACTGCCTTGACATTTCATGGCTCATTGAGAGGTTCTGTCCTACTGGCGACCTTAGCGACCTCAACTTTTAGCTGCGGCGTCGTTATGCTCTTTGCTTCTGTCTTCTTGCCCAATATCTTCTCATCCCTTCTAATGGGAAAGTTAGTTGTGCATTAGTTCACATCGTGAGTCAGATGTGGATGGGGAAGGACTTTGTGCCACTTATCTTAGCCGAGACACTGCTGGGCCTAGATGTTGTTCATCGTGGTGAAACCACTACTTTTGCTGGTAGCCCCTTACTTCTTCAGGTAAACTCAAAACCTTTCTTTTCATTAAACTTTCTATCACACTACAAGGCTTTTCTCTGACTGATCTAACTTTTACTGCAGATTTTGCTGATGGAGAAGGTAAATCTTGTACAGAAACCTCCTACCAATAGACACAATGCTGCATCTTTCCTTTACCATCCCTACTATCATATATGAAACACCGAGGTAGCCTGGCGACAGTACCTCACTTCTCCGACTGGCCCAGATATCACCTAGAGTGCCCCTGGTGGCGGATCCCTGTCATGACTCTGACTACCATGGATTACCCTGGTGTTCTGCTAATTGGTCTATGTCAGACTTCTTTCTATTATCCCTGTCGGATCATGCAGCAGTTTGGTTGTAGTAAGGTCATCCCTCACAATATCCAAGGCTGTTTATATTCATCTACACTACGAGCCCTATTTTTAGCATTGTATCAAGATGCCTGGCCATCTCATCTACGGATGGAGATGCAGGAGTTGTAGTGTCCCGATCTTTCTGCCGAGTACAAGACATGGCTGATGCAGGATAGAGAGAAAAAAGACAAAAAAAGGAAAACAAGCAGCAAAAAGGAGGAGGATTTGAGGCCTCTTTGTTTTGTTTTAAAGATTTCATGGCTTTCCTTTTATTTTGTTTGTAGAGTTTGGGACTTGCGTGCCCTCCCTTTTATTTTCAAAACTTCGTAACTCTAATTAATGTAATGAAAACTTCTATTTTACGTTTAAGATGGTTCAAATTTATCTAAAGTTCTTTTTTGGCTTAATTAAATGACTTTGTTATCAAAATTCAAAAATAAACTTGCATTGGTCTTACTCAGATTCAAATATGGTAAAAAATAAAGAATGTGGCCAGACTTCTTAAAAGAAGCTGCCTACGTATCCCAAAGAGATGGAATCAGGCCTTAACGTAGTTCAGGCTTGGTTTACACTCGGGTATTGACGCTCTCCTTTTCTGATGCTCTAACTTTTGCCAAGGTTGCCCTTTTGGATTTTTGACCTTGTAGACTACTCTATCTTTTTCCTGAATCACCTTTTTGATTTTCAACTCAGTGAGTTTTTATTTTATTTCTATTTTTACCTTAAGAATAGTACTTTTTGAGCTGATCGATGATGATTAGAGTGGGGAACACATTGCCATCCAAATTCATAATGATAACTGCACCACCGATCATGATGGTTTTGATTAGAAACGGTCCGGACTAGTTCGGTTTGAACTTGCCTCTTGGGTCGAAGATGGGAGCTTTGATTTCCTTAAGGACTACATCTCCTTCTCTGAGATCCCGAGTCTTGACCTTTTTATTGAACACTCGAGCTATCCTCCTTTGGTACCCTTGCGCATGAAACAGAGCTTGCAGTCTTCTTTCATCAAACAAGAGCAATTCTTCTATTCGGTTCCTTTGCCATCTTGCTTCTGATATACTGGCCTCGGCCACTACTCTTAGCGAGGGAATTTCCACCTCAATGGGAAGCATGACTTCCATCCTGTACACTAAAGAGTATGGCGTAGCTCCTGTTAAAGTTTTGATTGACGTCCTATATCCCTAGGGTGTGAATGGTGGATGTTCCGACAAATCCTTATATGAGTTGAACGTCTTTTGCAGGATCTTCTTAATGTTTTTATTTGCTACCTTGACTGCCCCATTGGTTTATGACCGATATGGTGACGACTTGTGGGCCACTATTCGGTATTCTTCAAAGAGACCCAAGACCTCTCCTTTGAAATGCGAGCCATTGTCCGAGATGACTTCGTGGGGGACCCCGTACCGACAAATGATGTTTTTTTTAATAAACTTAGCAATATGAGAGGCTTTTAATATTGAGTAGGAGACAGCTTCCACACACTTGGTAAAGTAATCAATGGCCACTAAGATGAACTCATGCCCATTTGACGCCTTCAGTGTTATCTTGCCGATCACATCAATGCGCCATACCGAGAATGGCCATGGCGACGTCATTTATACAGCTGAGATGGAGGAACGTGCATAAGGTTTGCATGAATATGACACTTATGACATCTCCATACAAATTATATACAGTCTGTCTCCATTGTCATCTAAAAATATCTTTGTCGTAGAATCTTCTTGGCTAGCATGTTCCCACTCATGTGTGGCCCACAGATTCCTACGTGTATCCCTTTCATCAGTTTTTAACCTTCTTCGGTGCTAACACATAGCTTGTTAACCCCAGAATGCCCTCATTTATATAGTCTACCACCGTAAATGACAAGCTGTGTGGATAATCATCGTATTGCCCTTTTGTCCATCTTGTTGGAAAACTTAGGATATTCTCCTTTCTCTACGAAGTTCTAAATGTCAAAATACCACGGAAGGTTGTAAGTGCTTTCCTCGATTGTGGCTGTCGTCTCGTATGGCGGTTTTCTCTTCTGTTCAATTATCAAAGGCCTCATTCGAACTCCGGACGGTATGTCAATCATGGATGCTAAGGTGGCACATGGGTAAAGATCACTTATTCGAAGCACGGTATCAGCTTCTCTAGTGCTTGATGATAGAGAATCCAGGTTAAGTCCCTGACCTTCCATTCTCCTCTTGCTTGTGAAACTACCAATGCCAAATCTCTGATGACTTCCAGCTTCCTCGCCCCTAGTTCCAAGGCTGCCTCCAATCCAGCTGAACATACTTCATACTCAGCCTAATTGTTAGTAACTTTAAAATTGAGCTTCAAAGACAAAGAGACGTGTGATTCGTCTCGAGTGACAAGAAGGACTCCTATTCCATAGCCATATTGATTGGATGCGCCATCAAAATATAGAGTCCACTTGTCATTCCCGACTTTCATTAGCTGTTCATTAGGAAACTGGAACTCTGTGTCTTCACCTCCCTCAACTTGTTGGTCGGCCAAGAATTCTGCCACTGCTTTACTCTTGACTAACTTCTAGATGACATATTTGAGGTTAAATTTTGATAACAACAGCAACCATCGAGCCAACCTTCCTGTCAGTACCGATTTTTCAAATAGGTACTTTAACGGGTCCATCTAAAAGATGATATTCACTGTGAAAGACAACATGTAATGCCTTAGTTTTTGAAAAACCTAAACTAAAGCCCAACATGTCTTTTCCAGTGGTGTGTACCATATTTTTGACCCTGTCATCTTTTTGCTCAAGTAATAGACCACCTTTTTAATTCCAGTTTCACCCTCTTGCGCCAGCATACACCCCATAGCCGAATTAGTCACTGACAAATAGAGGATCAGTGGCTTACTAGGTTCGAGAGGAGCTAGAACAGGTGGATTTTACAGGTACTGTCATACAGCTTCAAAGGCATTTTGGCATTTCTAATCCCATTCGAACTCAACTCCTTTTTCAGCAGACGGAAGAGTGGCTCACAGGTAGTTGTTAATTTTGTGATGAATCGACTGATGAACTATATTTTACCTAGGAAGCCCCTGACCTCTCGTTCGGTCCTTGGAGGAGGCATTTCTAAGATTGCTTTAATCTTTGAAGGATCGACTTTAATGCCTCGTTGAGTGATCATAAATCCAAGCATCTTTTCAGCAGTAACTCCAAAGGTACACTTTATGGATTGAGTTGCATCTTGTATTTTCAAATTATTTCAAAGAACTTTCGTAGTGCTACGATGTGGCCATCCTGGTTCTTGGACTTGACTATCATGTCATCCACGTACACCTCGACCTCCTTATGTATCATATCATGCAATAAAGTAGTGGCAACCCTCTGATAGGTTCCCCCTGCATTCTTCAAACCAAACGGCATTACACGATAACAATAGGTGCTCTAAGGTGTAGTGAATGTCATCTTCTCTCTATCCTCGGGGTCCATCAGAATCTAGTTGTACTCGGAGAAGCCATCCATGAATGACAACAAAGCATGCCCCACTGTACTGTCTACCAAGATGTCAATGTGTGGCAGTGAAAAATCATCTTTCGGGCTAGCCTTATTGAGATCTCGAAAATCCACGCAGACTCGGATACGGCCATCCTTCTTTAAAACTGGCACTATATAGGCTACCCACTTTGGATATTCGGTCACCATCAGGAATCCAACGTTGATATGTTTGGCAACTTCTTTTTTGATCTTCAGAGCCCATTCTGGCCGAATTCGTCTCAACTTTTGTTTGACCGATTTAGCATCGGGGTATAAGGGTATATGGTGGCGAACGATGTTAGGATCAATTCCATGCATATCCTCGTAAGACTATGCAAATATATCTTTGAATTCTTTTAATAAAGTTATTAATTGCTCTCATTTAACTAAGGTTAAAGAAGAACCAATTTGTACATTTTGTGGGTTAGTTTCATTACCCATATTTATTGACAAAGTTTCTTCAATTGTTGGTTGGGTACGCATTTTTTCTTCTCTTTTTATTAAAAGCTTTATTTTTTCAGAGATATCCCTGTTGAATTCAAAATCGTTGAAAAGCGTATGAAATAAATCAAACAAAATAGAGTAACCAAAAATTTCGTTCATTTCATTGAAGGAAGATAGAATTACAAAATCAAAAGCATAAACAAGGGGAGGTGCACAAACATACATGCCCTCAACCATAGACTCTGACTCGAACTTGAACTCAGAATAGACAATATGTACATCATAAGACTCTAAGGTCTAATTGTTCACTTCCTTTGCAGTCGTATCGACGATGAGCTCGGTGCAGTCGGCAGGTGCACTGAAGCCCATCATGAAATAGTCTAGGTCGGTTACGTTCAGGTGGGCTATCTTTTCATTGAACAACACTCCCATGTCAATTCCATCAAGCTTGTCCATCCAATCTTCCTCTTGGATCTTCTTTCCTTCCTCTTCCCCTTTCACTGTTTCTTCTTCTTCTGTGTCGAATAATTGATGGCCAAAGAATATCTCTAGTCTTGGCAACTTCTGGTTGGTTTCCTCGTCGATCCATGGCTCTGGGAAGCCATAATATAGGAAGTCTTCTCCTTCTTTGACAAAATACCCGTTGAGTGTTCCTGAATAGTTGGCCTTTCTCCCCCTTTTAGGCCCTTTTAAATTTTCTTCTGTCAATTTGTATCCAAGACCAAAATGGCGAGAAGCCAGTAATACCTGGACAGGTTCGGGAATTCCTTACCGCTTACGCCCTAGCCCCATGCCTAGGAAGTAGGACATTTGCCTCATCATCATAATTGCTCTTGGTTGAAGTACATCTCTCATTCATTCAATAACATATGGACAGTCTGTGTTTCGTCAAATCAGAAGCCACTTAGCAACATATCTCCTTCGCCATGCTAAACTTCCAAGAGAGCCGAGCCTTCTCCTCTTGGGGGTTAGATGCTGTCTTCTCCATGGATAGTCAGAACTATCCCATTTTTTTTATCATTTTTAGCTTTTGGTGAAGAGTTGACAGCACTGCCTAGACGTTCAGGTCATGCAGCCATGGCCTGCCTAGAAACAAGTTGAAAGAGGCCGGTACGTCCAGCACGTGAAACTCAACCGATGTCTCCAGAGGTCCTACTGATAATGCGAACGATACTAGGCCCAACACATCTCTTCTCATGTTATCATAGGCCCAAACTCCTTGACTACTAGGTGTGAAGTGTTCCAGCTTTAGTCCCAAGCAAACTGTTGTTCTAAGCAGGCAAACATTTAATGCAGACCCATTATCAATAAGAGTCACTAAGACCCACTTTTCCAAGCATTTAACGGTTATGTGTAGGGGTTTCTTATGATTCTTTCCTTCTACTGGCAATCCTTATCAAAAAAGGAGATAACTTTTGGCTCTACAGCTGGCAGAATGAGTCCAACAAGCTGTTCTGGGGTTGCGTCTATCGAAACACTGGCTTTGTTCAAAACATTCAGTACAGCTTGTCTATATTTGTGCAAGGCCATCAATAAGCCCCAAATGCTGACATTGGCCTGCATCTTTTTAAGCTACTTCAGCACAGTGTCATCCTCTTCTTCTTGTTCTTTCTCTTTTCCTTTCCCGCTTGATAGTCTTTTCTCCAATTAGGTCGGCTTAAAATGCTATCCACTCCTGTTTAGATGTTCCACACCATCCTCGGGATCTCATAGTCCCGGTATTATACTTTCAGTCTGTCTTACTTCGTCTATGCACATATGGCTTTCAAATGCTTATAGATCATCTAACCCGTCGACCACTGCTCTTCGTCTTCTTTTCTCATCATCCTCAATAGCCCACATATTATCGACCTCTTCCCAGATGTCCTCTCCGATGTACTCCGCGTGTCGTTCCTAAACAACCCAAAAATTGATCCACTCAGCCCCATCTAATTTCAATACGACCCGTACCAGCCAATAGGATTGCATCTCGTCGACGTATATCTCCACCTCAAAAAGTTAAGAAAGAGTAATGCCATCAAGAACGTGGCCAAACCTATAAGGTCGTGCTGAATAACCCAGTGGCCAATCGTCTTCCTCCTTGCGTTCCTCCTCTTCTTGTTGGTAAGCTTGGATTACCGTTCGATACCATCCCCAAGTATTATCATTCCATTCCTCCATCCTATCCCGGCTGTTTCTAGCCATAATAAATGAGTATGCTGTCTGATCCTCAATAATCGAAACATGAGGGCGTGGTAGATACGTTGAACAGATATATTGACTCGGATCTTCTGACCGTCTTAGAGTTATGCAATTTACCCTCGACTGCTTAGCAAGGTTCGATAGGGGATTAATTGTGACATTTGGCTTTGGAGTAGCAGACGGCGGAGGAATCACTTTGTTATCGATGAGATTCCAGTTCTCATGACGTAGCCCTATACACTTATCAGTTAAATACCTGTGACCTTGGTGGAAGGCGCAGTATTGAGAAGCATTAAACCGCAGCGGTAGGGGATCAGGTACGGGCATGGGGTCTAGTGGCATGAAAAGCCCTTTCTTAACAAGTCGATTCAGGGCTGTGGATAGTGAAATGTTAAGGAGAGTGAAGACCCTTCTTGGCCTTTGCTGCTGCTGGCCGTTATTTGACTGCTAGGTATTGTTAGATTGTTGAGCGAAGGATGAAGGGTTCAGAAGATTCACCTCGTTCGGGCGAGAAACGAGGTTGGTGATAGTAGATTGGTTTTGGTTGGTTACGGGGAATGTCCTCCTTGGTTTCTGGCTAAGCTTGGCTTTTTCGATATCCCAAGATTATATGGCGTCTTCAATCTGTTCCCTAGTAACAAATAGTTGTTCAAAGGTAGAAAGTGACAGTGTGATAAGGTAACGCTTCAGTGGGGACTATAGATTCTTAACCACGATCCTCAACTGTTCTTTCTTAGTGGGCCGATTCGTCATTTTAGCGGCTTTGCCCCTCCACCTAGTTAGGAAATCAACAAATAATTTTTGGTTCTCTTAGCGGGTCGTTTCTAGCTCTCAGGTGGTTACATCTAGCTCGACGTTGTAGCTATATTGATTGATAAAAGCCATAGCTATATCTTCCTAGGTCCTGGTTTTAGCCACCTCCAAAGAGAGGAACCACCTTCGCGCTCTCCTAGAAAGTGATCGGTGAAACAATTGGGCCTTGAGATGATCATCAATTCCCATGGGGGACAGAGTTTCGATATACATTCTCATATGAATACGAGGATCTCTAGTGCCGTTGAACTTCTCCATCTCTGGCATTTTAAACTTTTTTGGCAATTTTGTATCTGGGAATAGGCACAAGCCACCTACATCCAGCATGTATTCTTCTACACTTTTGGTCTTTCTCAACACCTTCTCTATTCGATCAATCTTCTCCGCCAGTGCGGCCTCCCTAGACTGGACAGTGTTCTCTTCTTCTACCACCATCGGGCAGGGAACCCGAGGTGGCACAGCAACTTATGGTGCATCATGTGCCTGGTTATCATCCCATAAGTCTTCTCCATTCTCATTTGTATCTTCTAGCTATCTGTTGGCACCTAGAAAATGGGCCTGAATTGCCCGAATTTGCGCCCAACATTGGTTTTTAGCTTGGGTTTGCTGTTTCACAACTCTCTGTATCTCAGTAATAGCTCTCATCAGAGTTGTCAAGTTAACTTCATTCTCTACCATTTTCGATGACTCAGCTGGCTGTTCAGATATTCTATAGAGTGTACCTGACCTTGATCTTTCCCAAACACGTGTCGACTATGATCTTTTCGGCTCAATGATCTAGACCCAAAGAAAACTTAGATTCTAAAAGCAGAATAACTAGTGTCAGACACTTTTTTGGATAAAATTCTAACGACAGATGGCCAACATCCCAGATATTCAAAATAGCATATCATAGGCAGATAATTACTGAAGCTGAAATAATGCCTCGATCAGGCTCATACTGGCAGCATAACAACAAGATGACCCAAAAACCAGAGTGATGGCTAAGAAGGGGATCAACTAATTTCTAGAGGGAAAGTTCATCTAAATGGAGAAATGGGCAACATCTCGGTAAGAAAACCATTTTAACCCTCAAGAGATCGACTTGAACTAGAATTCTAGCGGGCAGTACTCTGGTAGGAAAGCAAGACTAGCTCACATGGGTATAACAAAGGTTCGAAGTAAACAAGCCTAATATAACAGCGGGGCATAAACCAACAACCTGGGAAGAACGCAAAAGGGAGAGGAACTATTTTAGAGGCTTCAAAACAAAATACGGGCATGACCCCGTGAAGAAAACTACGGTATAAAAACCAAACAAGGTGAAGAACAAAACCCAGGTAAGAACCCAATGGAAAAAACTAACCTAAGCGAAGGATAACAGAAAACTCGAGCCGAACCCGAAAAAGGAACTAGTTTAACCTCAAACAAACAATCCTAACAATACGCAATCAAAATATACAATTAAGAAAATACATAATCCTATTAGGGTTAGCAGCACCTAATGGGGGGTTCTAAACTACTATATACAAAAGGCAGTTTTTGGTCAATCGAACAAGGTACCTTCTGAATAGAGCTGGGTATATACCTCCCACGCAGGACATGGTCAAACATTACGCCCAAACTCTTTTACTGCACTTATGATAGCGTATAGTCAGCAAGAGTTGCCCACCTTCCTAACAATTCCTGAAACGGATGAACGTTCAGGGTATCAAGTCGACCAAGCAGAGGGATTTGAAGAACAATGCACATGTATGCGAAAATACGAATGAAAAATTCTTTATTAAGAATCAATGATGTTTTCAAGTTTAGCTCTCTTATTTGATTTTATAAATCAATCCCCAGCAGAGTCACCAGAAAATACTGTGGGGCCGGGATTTTGGAGTTTTTAGAAAATAGTCAAAAATAAAAAAATTCAAAGATGTTTAAAAAATATATTTTAACACCTTTAAAGTCAAATTTTGATAACCCTTTTTTGTTGAAAATACAATCGCCACTTAGTTTTTGAGAAAAACTAAGAAAAAGAAAAATGACTACTGATATTTAAAATGTTTAATCAGAGAAAAGGAGTTCGGGGGCTAAGGTACGAATCGGGAAATGTGTTAGGCACCCCATTCGCCGAACCGTAAGGTTGGTCTCTACTAATCATCATTGGTTCTTTAATAAGATTTCTCAAATGTATACAAATAAAAAAAATAGAGGCAAAGAATAAATATCTAAAATCAAATACAAAAAATGCATAACATACGTATATAGAATGCCAAAAAAATAAGTATCAAAAGAAAAATCCTAAGTCCTACGGCATGCAATTTCTAATTGAATGATACATGGAGCACACCCGCATGTAATATTATTAAAATAAACTAACTATCATGAAAAATAAAAACATGCTAAAATTATCTAAATATGAATTATTACAAAATAAGCCAAACTATTGTAAACATAATTTTAAAAAAATTAATTAAAGCATGCATATTATCAAAACAAACTAGGTTAACATGACGAATTAGTAAAAGAAATAAGAAATGTAAAACAAATGCATAAAAATCTTATAAAAAAGAAAGTTTACAAAAAAACTTATACTAAAATGAAAAGATGTTAGAAAAATGTCATATCAATAAAAGAAAATCTAACTATTTACATTTTAAAGGAAACAACGATAAAAGAAAATAAAAGTGAAAAAATTTACACTTACAAATGAAATCTAGTTTAAAAGGTTTTTTTGTGATTTTTGAGTTTAACAAAATAAAATAATAAAAGAAGTAGTATAAAAGAAAAATAAAGTTATATAAAAAAAAGATAATGAAACTTTATAAGAAAAGTAAAGCTAATAAATAAAATATTACATTATAAAAGCTAGTAATAAAGGAAAATGATAGAAAATTAAATGCTAGAAAAAAATATTAAACTAATGCTAAAAGAAAAGGAACATTAAACTTATATTATAAGGAAAAGAAAAAGAAAAGAAAAAGAAAATAAATGCTAGAAGAAATTAAAGCTAGCAAAAGAATTTTAACCTAACATTTAAAGGAAAGAAAAGAAAATATAATGGAATATTAAAAGAAAAAAAAAACAAAATTACATTACAAGAAAAAAGAAAAGAAAAGGAATATTAGCATTAAACTAATATTAAAAGAAAAAAAATAAAAATACTAGCAAAGGAAACACTAAATTAAGATTAAAAGAAAAATTAGTATTAAATGGGTGCAATATTGGCAATTATAACTATTTTTATGTAAGTGCTTGTATTCTAACAATAACGATATTATTTTAATCGTATTGTCAAACTATATTAGCACTAATTAATGAATAAAATAATGACAACGTACTAAGTGTGAAATATGGGTAAATTAACAACTAAGAAATAAACAAATTACATAAGGCAAACTAAATAACAAACATACTTAACTATGTGAACGAAAGAAAACATGTAAATTGAAATTAAACTTAACTCGATCACTCCAAAAGGGAGGGAATTGAGTTAAAAGGATCAGGGATCCAAGCAAGGAACCTGAATTGCTAAAGAATCCTCGAGTCGGGGAATGACAATTCAATCTTCGGGCGATGATCCAAGCTAGGGTTTCAATATCGGTCGGAGGTTCGGCTCTCGGTACTTCGGCAGGATTTTGGCGTCGGGGCTCGGATTGCTCAGCGACTCGACAGTGCTTCTCTCACTAAATCTCTCACTAAAATTCTATCTTGAAAATGTACACTGGGGTACGGTATTTATAGAGTTCTTCAACCAATGAGATACTGCCACGTTATAGGACATGTCAGGCCATTTGGAGTTGGCGATCGCCATGTTATGAGTTAGCGGTCGCCAGGTTTAAAAAGGTTCTACAAGGTTCTATTGGTGGTCGCCACAATTCAAGTTGGCGGTCGCCAGCTTGAGGGTGGCGTTCACCACTTTTGGCTAAGGTTTTCAAGAGGTTTTATTGGCGGTCGCCGCAATTAAAATAGCGGTCGCCACATTTGGAATAACTTGCATAGCAAGTTATTTGTGGTTTCAACATTATTTCATTGGTTTGAGGATTTTTTATGATTAGGTTCAAATACTGACCTTAAATCATTTATCGAGGATCGCACTAAGGCACCATTCTAACTGTTTTTATCATCGGACTCACCTAAGATTAGGCGGTGTCAAATTAGAGTGTCTACAGGTATTAAGAATCTTAACGTGGAGAGAAATGGTAAGTATTTAATAATAGAAGCTCAATGCTATATGATTTTGAGATTATGGGTCAGAGTGCAATTATAGTTCTTTGGTGGTGTGAACTGTAATTCAGTGTTTTATAAAAATTATAGAAACCACTGCTATTGTTCCATAATTGTAGATACCGCTATGAGGTTTGCTTACTTGCAAAAACCACTGATACGTATCTATGTTCTACTGGAAGTCTTACTCATAATTACTCCATAGGTTCCTATTGTAGCCCTATATATATGCGAGTAGGCTGAACCAGTTTCATAACTTGTCTTCTAAGAATAAAGTTGTTCCGGTTCTGCCGGTACGAGTTCTCAGAAGATTATAACCCACACTATATTCGAGAATCGCATAAGAGAATATAGTAGAAGATCTGACAGTAGTTTCAACTCGAATTCAAATCATAGTTGAAGATTCGACCGGTAAAAAGGTATTCTTCTAAATTAACTTCGGATGCACAGGTTTTATTTTGATCATTCGTCATCAAAAGTTTTATCTGGAACCCGTTTTGACGATTGCTCGTCCAGTTAATTATTTTCGTTAATCGTTTGCAAAGATAAAGATCTTGGCAGTCTTGTCTCCAATAATTGGTATCAGAGCCATTTTAGTTTTTGTTTTCGGTTATCGGGGTCATGTAGTTTTATAACTGTTGCTAACATTATTTTGCAAGCGTTCTAATTCCAATTTTATGGCAGTCATTAATTTTTTCATGTTTGATTGAATAGTGTGAATGATGATTATTTTTTTAATCACGAAGGTTTACCATGATAAATTGAATGTGACCCTTCGAGGCATAGGATCGATGTAATAGCTAGTTTTATGTTTTTAAATATCTATTTAGATTATTTAAGAATAGGTTGAACGTGTCCAAGAACACGAAGAACGATACCGGCGGTGGTTCAAGTTTTAATGGGCCACAGATCGCAGTAAATTTTTAATGGTTTTAAATAATTTTTTTCAGTGAGTTTTTCTGCAGTAATTATGTATAAAAAATAAGTCAAAATAGCAAGGAAAAATCACCAAAATAGTCCAGTTTCGACAGTAACTTTTATGATTTTTTGAGCCATTGTCTGGACTATTTTTTGGAAAAAAATTTATACATAAATAGCAGTAAAACATACCTCAAAATTCTGTCAAAAATTAGAAAAAAAATTGGATCAAACAGTACATTAAAAAAGAAAAAGACGACAGCATTTTTTTATGGAGGCGACGGCGCTATAGCAGCAGATTTCCGGTAATTTTTTGACATCTTTCTGGGCTATTTTCAAGTATATTTTTGACAAAAAGATTCTACTTTTCAAGAGCTTTCCAACGATATAAATTACGTTAAAAACGGAATTCGGATGAGGTCAGAACGGCCTTGGGAAGTTGGCGGTTAAAGGCGGTGGCGCTGGGGGTGCCGACAGCAGCTTTAGATAGTTTTTTTGCTCGTTTTTTGGGCAGGTTTCCAACTGATTTTTTGACAAAAAAAATTTTATATTTCGAGAGCTTTCCAACGATATAAAGCTCGTCGAAAACGGAGCTCGGATGAGGCGGCAGGAGCCACCTAAAGGCGGCGCCAGCAGTAGCTGGTGGTGGTCTGGTGGTTTCTCTCTCCCAGGGTTGTTTTGTGTTGATTTTCTAATGTATATGAGACTGATATGATATATCAGTATATATCAAATAGTGTCAGGAAAACCAAATACAATCAGGACACTGAATCAAAGGAGAACATGGATTAAAACTACTAACTCTCTAAGGGAGACTGAAACACCTCAGTGTTTCACTTGAATAATAAAATTAGAATATATGCATAGCAGATATA
>JAOTRH010132133.1:0-14219 GCA_034768845.1 Heliamphora exappendiculata | reverse complement strand
TCAGTATAGAATCGATCATCCCGTTGATCCCGCTCAATACACTCTAAGTGTACTAACACATCGAGCTCGAACATCGACTTTCCAAAACCTGAATTCGATCCATTCGACCTAGCCAAGACCAGCTACTACTAGGATGTACTATAATCGTACCAATGGAATGTCCAGTTCTATTGCGATTGTGAGCCTACCAGTATAATCTATCAGAACCTTTGACCCGATCTTTCGTGCAACACGCACTGAGTCAAATACTGGACAGAATATACGGACTATGCATTCAAACATCACAAATATAAATATGAAACCATAAACGCAAAATCATATCAAATATTTCTTATTAATATTCCAGGGATCCAGAATAAAATACATAAAAAGTATGACTTTTCAGTATATATTTCCAACAATCTCCCACTGGTAATCAAAGCCATGCAGGAACACACCTGACACCTAACCCTTCTACATAGTTATCAAAGACTTTCTAGGACAACGCCTTAGTAAAAGGATCTGCTAGGTTATCTGCAGATGCTATCTTGGAAACTATCACGTCTCCACGCTACACGATCTCCCGGATGAGATGTTACTTCCTCTCAATGTGCTTTCCCTTTTGTGGACTCTTGGTTCATTCGAGTTCGTAATTGCTCCACTGTTATCACAATAAAGTACAGTAGGCGATTGTACCGAGGTTACCACATCCAAGTCCTTTAGGAAGTTCCTGACCCAAACTGCTTCCTTAGCTGCATCTGAAGCTGCAACATATTCAGCCTCCATGGTAGAGTCAACAATACAAGACTGCTTAACATTCCTCCAACTGATGGCTCCACCTCTCAAGATAAACACATAGCTCAAGGTAAACCTCCTAGAATCTCTATCCGCCTGAAAATCTGAGTCAGTATACCCAAGTGGAATAAGACTATCAGCCTGGTACACCAACATATACTCCCTAGTCCTTTTTAGGTATTTGAGTATATTCTTGATCGTAGTCTAATGCTCTTTCCTGGATTAGATTGATATCTAGTTACCATGCCAACGGCATAACAGATATCTGGTCTAGTGCAGAGCATAGAATACATGAGACTTCCTACTGCCGAAGCATAAGGAATACCTCACATCCTCTCCATCTCCTGAGGTGTCCTAAGACACTGATCCCTAGATAGTGTAATCCCATGTCTGAAAGGAATAAATCCTTTCTTAGAATTTTTCATGCTAAATTGAGCAATAATCTAGTCAATATAACGGGCTTGGGATAAGCCCAACATTCTACGTGATCGATCTCGAATGAGCTTGATCCTAAGGATTTGGCCCGCTTCTCCCAAGTCCTTCATGTCAAATTGACTCGATAACCACACCTTCACTGAAGATAGCAACCCCACATCATTTTCGATTAGGAGAATGTCATCAACATAAATGTCTAGAAATTCCACCTTATGCCCATCGCGCTTTTAGTACACGCAATACACGACAGGACACTGATCAAAGCCAAAGCTTTTAATCACCTCGTCAAATCGAGTGTTCCAAGACCATGTTGCTTGCTTAAGCTCATAAATGAATTTCTTAAGCTTACAGATCATGTGCTCCTAGCCCTTTGCTATGAATCCTTCTGGTTGCATTATAAAGATGCTTTCGTTAAGACTTCCTTTAAGGAATGTCGTCTTAATGTCCATTTGCCAAATCTCATAATCGAGATGAGCAGCAATGGATAAGAGAATTCGAATGGACTTAAGCATAGCCATCCGCGAATACATTTTCTCATAATTGAACCCTTCTTTCTGAGTAAACCCCTTCGCAACAAGCCTAGCTTTGAAGGTTTTTACCTTCCCGTCCACTCATCTCTTTTTCTTAAAGATCCATTTGCACCCGATGAATTTTATCCCATTTAATGGATCTATAAGCTTCCATACCTGATTAGAGTACATGGACTCTATCTCATATTTCATAGCCTTTTTCCATAATACTGCATCCTTATCTTGTAGTGCTTCATTATAGTTTCTGGGTTTGGTATCATGTTCTTTCGGGATCTTATCGTAAGACTCACCTAAGAACATGAACCTCTCAGGTTGACGAATAACCCTCCCACTACGACGAAACTCCTGCTGCGTACTCACAATAGGTGGTATCTCATTCCATTCATTGGGTATGCTTTCTGGTTGTACCAAATTTTTATTCATCACCTCTTCAAGAACAACTTGTGACCGGGATTTATGATTTATTACATAATTATCTTTTAAGAGTTATGCATTTGTGTTAAAAAATACCTTCTGACTCTTAGGATCATAAAACAAACCACATTTAGTTCCTTTAGGGTATTCCACAAAGTAACAGACATCTGTCTTTGGTTCCACCATACTTGCATCTCCCACCAACATGTGTGCTGGGCAATCCCATATCCGAAAGTATTTTAGACTTGGCTTGCGTGTAGTCCATATCTCCAAAGGGGTTTTGGGAATTGCCTTAGTAGGCACTGAATTTAGAATATATGCCGTCGTTTCTAATGCATACCCCAAAAATGAATGCGGTAAATCTGAATAACACATCATGCACCTCACCATCTTCTTAAGGGACCTATTCCTCCTTTCCGCTACACCATTATGTTGAGGCATACCTGGTGTAGATAACTGGGATGTTATCCCATATTCTGATAAGTAGTTCTTGAGCTCTCTAGATAGGTACTCATCTCCACGATCAGATCGTAGGGTTTTGACACTTTTACCTGTTTGCTCCTCCTCTTCCGCCTTAAACACTTTGAATTTCTCAAAGGTCTCAGACTTGTAGTGAAGTATGTAAACATATCCATACCTAGAGTAATCGTCAATAAAAAGTGACGAAATACTCATATCCACCTCTTGCCTGGATGTTCATGGGACTACATAAATCAGACTGAACCAATCCCAACACTTCTTTGACTTTAAGTCCCTTGGTCGTAAATGGCCTCTTAGTCATCTTACCTTCTAAACAGGATTCGCAGACTGAAAGTGCCTCAACTTCTAATGAACCTAAAGGTCCACTTTCAACCAGTATTTGTATCTTTTTTAGATTAACATGACCAAAACGAAGATGCTAAAGTAGCATTTGGTTCAAGGAGAAAACTTTTTTTTTAAGTGGTAAAATATGTAAATTATTCACCTCATTATTTTTATCAGTAGAAATAACATGGTGTAAAATGTAAAGAGCATTTTTCAATGGACCACGACAGATAAATTGTTTTCCAACCATAATACTGCACGAAAGCTTATTAAACGAAATACAATATTCATCATTCCCCAAACAGGAAACCGAAACTAAGTTCTGCCTGATTTGAGGTACATATAAAATGTTCTTCAAAATTAAACGTTTATTTGTAGTGAAATAAAGAACTACTTCTCCCACAGCAACAGTAGACACCTGGGAGTTATTCCCCCTCTAAAGGTAGACCTCGGCCTCTCTAAGTTGTCTGGTTACCTGGAACCCCTGCAAAGAATTATAGAGACATGATTATTGGCTCCCGTATTTATACACTAGGTTCTCGTAGATACAACCACTAAACATGATTCAACTACTAGAGAAAAAGCAATACCTGCAGCTTGCTTGTTCTTCTGGTCAGGACAGTCTCTCTTTTAGTGTCCTGGTTTCTGACAAAAATAGCACGTGCCCTTAGGTGCTTTTACCTTCGCCTTGGCAAGCGATGGCTTAGCATTGCCAACCTTTTTTGCATTTTCCTGTTGTTGCCCTGTCTTCTTCTTCTTACCACCTCTTGGCCTAGAAGTAGAAGCCTTTTCAGCAACAAATGCATGGGTTGGCTTGCGGATAACACCTACTGCTGCTTGTAGTTCTTTCAACAATTCTGCTAGAGAAAAATTTAGTTTGTTCATAGTATAATTTAGACAGAATTGTTGAAATGAATCAGGCAGTGAATGGAGCACGATATCGATTTAGAATTCTGCCTCTATTTCTGCTCTAAGAACCTCCAGCTCGTTAAGAAGACCGATCATCTTCAAAATGTGGTCCCTAACAGGTGTGTACCCTCAGCCATTATTGTGTTCATGAGAGCCCTCATGGTCACCTTCCTTATTGCCCGACCCTGATCACCAAACATTTATGTAAGGTTCAACATGATCTTAGCTGCAAATGCCAAAGACTGATGCTGGCTTTGCAGAACAATTGACATATATGCCAGGATATAACAGCTATCCATCCGATTAGCCTTCACCCACTTCTCATAATCTAGGATCTCCTGTTCGGTGGATCCACTATGAGGAATGGGAGGGCAGTGGTCATGCAACACAAACCTATAGTCGTCAGAAGTCAAAACAATATCGAGCTTCTGTTTTCATGTGATAAAGTTTGGTCCAGTTAGTTTATTTCCTTGAGAATTGCCGCAAGTGGATTAAAAGATCCCATTATTAATCCTGAGAAACAAAAGAAATTTTTTTTTTTAATTCTTTTATCAAATTAGGGTCCCCCTCAACCTTCTATTTTAAAAAGAATTATTTGCTACCCGAATCTTTCGTGATTAAGTAGGCCACGTAGTGTGAACATCTACTAATTAACACCCGTCTGGATGGACATGCTAGTCTATTAATTTACTGCCGTAACCAAATATTATAATGAAAAACCACCAGCCCAGAGTCACATCAATTGATAGGCCACGTAGTGTGGACGTCTAACAATCAAAGAACACAGAACTATTGGATTTTTCATTCCTTGATATAGGACATTCCATGTAAATTAAATAGCCAATTAATTTTGGTCCCTACAAATAAAAACAGTGACTCCTTAGAGAGAATATTTTTATTCACGGGTTAAGTGTATAACCATTACCCTCAATTTGAAAATACCGTGTCAAAGCCCTAGGCCCGGTATGAACGAACCCTATTTCACACTATTTTTAAATCTACTTCTTTCAAAAATTCGTACCGGAGATACCATGATTATAGTCCTTCCTTAGGGAGACCGAAAGTCGAAGCCGACGCACGAGTTATAACCATATCTCCTACGAACGTGTAATGGAGACCGTAGGATTTATCGTGACTAAACCCTTCTCCTACTTAATATTTTAAAAATCGATGGGTTTTTCTTTTTGTTCATTTTAAACGATTAAACATATTTTAATTCTCGATTAAAATAAATCCGATTTTAATCAATTAAAATATTCCTTGTTTAACCATAATAAAATAAACAAAAAAACTTTCTTATTTAATTTTATGAAAGAAATTAATTACCCGGGTTTTAATTAAAAAATCTTAATTAATTTTAACACCAAAATTAAATAAATAATTAACTATTTATTTCCCATTTTAAAAAATTTCTAGAATTATTTATTTTATAAAAACCGTTTTTCTAATATACTTCTGATAATTAAAATCATGCATAAAAGAAAAAATAAATAAAATAAAAATTCATCAACGCAATTAAATAAAATAAATAATTAAATAATTAAACAACGATAAAAAAAATAGAAATTAAGTCGTTATGATTTGGTCTATCCATTTAATCTTTTAATCCAACGGTCTTGAATTAAAGATTAAACGCATAGGATTTTGGAGCGCTAAACGAGCCGTCAAATACTCGAAACTTTTTCTCAGTCTCTGGACCACCGTCACTGTCCCGGACCACTGCTGGAACGCCAGAAAAATGCTAAAAAAGAAGCCATAACAGCCCCTTAAGTTGCAGAAAAATATGCTGTGTAGGCAACACTGTGCTGCCTTTTTCTAGCTGCTGTTTGACTGTCTTGCCATCACTTTTGAACCCTCAAAAAATTATAGTAGGTAGAGCACATTGAGGTCTTGATCTCCTAAAAAAATAGCGTCAAAATTCGAAGCTAAAGTGCCCCGAAAAAATCCTCAAAATGCCGAAATTTTTGCAGAGTGCCACTGTGCGCGACCAGCTTTGAAGCAGCTTTTCACCCATATGCCGCCGTCATCTAACCGCAACTGAACCACCATCGGATAGTCAACGGACAACCTTAATTTCAGCAAAAAAATTGCATCAAAAAAGATTGTCGAAACCCCCAAAACAGCCTCGCTATTCAGGCCAAACAGCCCCTTTGCCGCCGCTTCTTTGCTCTTCTTTTTTTTTTTTTGATTTAATTTCTCGTTTTGTGTGATCCAATTGCAATATTGATAAAAAAAAAAAGAATAAAATTATAGATTACATCATCAAAAAATCTATACCCCATGTAGGAGGTGTACAACCAATCTAATCTTGAATTAAAACCGTCGAGATAAATAATTAAAAACGATATAAACCATACATACATTCACACATGTATTTAACCGGATCATAATGACATTGACTGCAAAACAAAGGTTATCACAATAATTTTTTATGAAAAACGTATCCTCGGCTCTGATACTATTGTTGGAGCAAAAAAAAAAATGAACCGACGCTGTGACCGTAAAAAACGACGTGTGCGTTTTTCATGAAAACAACAAACTATATTAATCTAAATGACATTAAACCTTTATGAAACTTGTCGAAAAGCATCAATAAATTCCGAATACGTTGAAGACGACCTTGCAACCTTCTCACGTATGTCCCGAACGCACTACGATAATCACGGTGTGTGGGAACCAATTCCGATCGAAGAGTCCTTTTTTTCTCGGTTTCTTCTCACACTTGTCTCCAAAAAGAAAAAATCAATTTGCTAAAAGAGAGAGGGGGTGGCGGCTTGGTTGGGGATTAAGGTTATTGGTTTAGCCTCTTATTATATATTTTTATATATTTCTTAAGATATATATGGTATATGTATCATTCTATCCCATAAAATAAGAAAGAGATATATATCCATCTAAAACCAAATTTCCACTCCCTCCACTAGGGCCGACCACCTAGGGAGTAATCCCTACGTGTGCCAAATTCCAAAACCGTCCTCTAACAATTCAATTTAATTTCTGAATGTTCTCGGCGGCAAAACCGGCATTCAAATTAAATTAAATAATAACCGAAACTGATAACAAACTTATCCGTGCATATAATGGGCTACGTGAGTGATCATGAGGAAGTACAGGACTTGGGCTAACAGTACGAGAAAATTGGATATCCCTAACTCTGTCCCTGAGTTAGATCCTTTCTCGCACGAACCCAAACTTATTGCACTAAAGGTCCTGACTGAACTGCCAGTCCTAACTCAAATTATGTCTTGAGTTTCCAATTATCAAATACACTGAATTCTCCCCACGTTTAAGATATGGATTCCCAATAAATAAATTAGGTTACTGACAACTAGATTTAATTATCCTCTTTTTCTCGCAATCGCGCCGCTTAACCTTTTGATATGCCAGATCCAAAGATCCACTGTACAGGTTTAGCATAATCAAATCTATAAGCAAATCACACGAGGGAAAAGTCCTCAACCTAAATCGGACGTAGTTTCCATCAGTTGATTATCAATCATCGGACAAATAACGTCAGTACCCAACTCATCAGTATTGTTGATCTCATGGAGAAAATCTCACTCATTAACTACTGAAAGTACTGTACATCATTTGAACACAATTAATCAATCACTTCGGGATAAAAAGTTCGTGCAATACATGATAATACGGGATGTGGATCAATTCATATAGTCAATATAGAATCGATCATCCCGTTGATCCCGCTCAATACACTCTAAGTGTACTAACACATCGAGCTCGAACATCGAATTTTCAAAACCTGAATTCGATCCATTCGACCTAGCCAAGACCAGCTACTACTAGGATGTACTATAATCGTACAAATGGAATGTCTAGTTCCATTACGATTGTGAGCATACCTATATAATCTGTCAGAACCTTCGACCCGATCTTCTGTGCAGCACACACTGAGTGAAATACTTGACAGAATATACAGACTATGCATTCATACTTCACAAATATAAATATGAAATCATAATTATAAAATCATCTCAAATGTTTCTTATTAATATGCTAGGGATCTAGAATAAAATAATAAAAAGCATGACTTTTGAGTATACATTCCTAACAATCTCCCACTTATACTCAAAGCCATGCTGGAACACACCTGACACCTAACCCTTCTATATGGTAATCAAAAACATTTTGAGATAACGCCTTAGTAAAAGGATCTGCTAGGTTATCCACAAATGCTATCTTTCAAACTACCTCGTCTCCACGCTGCACGATCTCCCGGATGAGATGATACTTCCTCTCAATGTGCTTTCTCTTTTTGTGGACTCTTGGTTCTTTCGAGTTCGCAATCGCTCCACTGTTATCACAATAAAGTATAATAGGAGATTGTACTGAGGGTACCACATCCAAGTCCTTTAGAAAGTTCCTGAGCCAAACTGCTTCCTTAGCTGCGTCCAAAGCTGCAACATATTTAGCCTCCATGGTTGAGTCAGCAATACAAGATTACTTGACGCTCCTCCAACTGATGGCACCACCTCCCAAGCTAAACACATAGCCCGAGGTGGACCTCCTAAAATCTCTATCTTCCTGGAAATCAACGTCAGTATACCCAAGAGGTATAAGACTATCAGCTTGGTACACCAACATATACTCCCTAGTCCTTTTTAGGTACTTGAGTATATTCTTGACCGTAGTCCAATACTCTTTCCCTGGATTAGACTGATATCTGCTTAGCATGCCAACGGCATAACAGGTATCTGGTCTAGTGCAGAACATGGCATACATGAGGCTTCCTACTGTTGAAACATAAAAAATACCTCTCATCCTCTCTATCTCCTATGGTGTCGTAGGATACTGATCCCTAGATAGAGTAATCCCATGTCAGAAAGGAATAAATTCTTTCTTGAAATTTTTTATTCCAAATCGAGCAATAATCAAGTCAATATAACGGGCTTGAGATAAACCCAACATCCTATGTGATCGATCTCGAATGAGCTTGATCCCAAGGATTTGACTTGCTTCTCCCAAGTCATTATGTCAAATTGACTCGATAACCACACATTCACTGAAGATAGCAACCCTACATCGTTTCTGATTAGGAGAATGTCATCAACATAAATGACTAAAGATGCCACCTTATGCCCATCGCGCTTTCAGTACACGCAATACACAATAGGACACTGATCAAAGCCAAAGCTTTTAATCACCTGGTCAAATCGAGTGTTCCAAGACCATGTTGCTTGCTTAAGCCCATAAATTGATTTCTTAAGCTTGCGGATCATGTGCTCCTGGCCCTTTGCGATGAATCCTTCTGGTTGCATCATAAAGATTCTTTCGTTAAGACTTTCGTTAAGGAATGTCGTCTTGATGTCCATTTGCCAAATCTCGTAATCGAGATGAGCAGCAATGGATAAGAGAATTCGAATGGACTTAAGCATAGCCATCGGCGAATAGATTTTCTCATAATTGAACCCTTCTTTCTGAGTAAACCCCTTTGCAACAAGCCTAACTTTGAAGGTTTCTACCTTTCCATCCACTCATCTCATTTTCTTGAAGATCCATTTGCACCCGATGGGTTTTATCCCATTTAACGGATCTACAAGCTTCCAGACCTGATTAGAGTATATGGACTCTATCTCAGATTCCATAGCCTTTTGCCACAATACTGCATCCTTATCTTGTAGTGCTTCATTATAGTTTCTGGGTTCGGTATCATGTTGTTCCGGGATCTAGTTGTAAGACTCTCTTAAGAACATGAACCGCTCGGGTTGATGAATAACCCTCCCACTACGACGAAACTCCTACTGCATACTTATGATATGTGGTATCTCATTTCGTTCATTGGGTATATTTCTGGTTGTACCAAATTTTTATTCCTCACCTCTTTAAGAACAACATGTGATCGGGATTTGGGATTTATTACATAATTCTCTTCCAAGAATCTTGCATTTGTGCTAACAAATACCTTTTTACTCTTAGGATCATAAAATAAATCTCATTTAGTTTCTTTAGGGTATCCCACAAAGAAACAGACATCTATCTTTAGTTCCACCATACTTGCATCTCCCACCATCACGTGTGCTGGGCAACCCCATATCCAAAAGTGTTTAAGACTTGGCTTACGCCCAGTCCATAACACCAAAGGGGTTCCGGGAATATCCTTAGTAGGCACTAAAATCAGAATATATGACGTCGTTTCTAATGCATACCCCCAAAACGAATGCGGTAAATCTAAATAATACATTATGCACCTCACCATCTGCTTAAGGGACCTATTCCTCCTTATCGCTACACCATTCTGCTAAGGTATACCTAGTGTAGATAAGTGGGATGTTATCCTATGTTCTGATAAGTAGTTCCTGAACTTTTCAGAGAAGTATTCACCTCCACGATCAGATCGTAGAGTTTTGATACTTTTACCTATTTGCTTCTCTACTTCCGCCTTAAACACTTTAAATTTTTCAAAGGTCTCAAACTTGCAGTGAAGCAGGTAAATGTATCCATACCTAGAGTAATTGTTAATAAAAGTGACGAAATACTCATACCCACCTCTTGCCTCGATGTTAATGGGACCACATAAATCAGAGTGAACCAATCCCAACACTTCTTTGGCTCTAAGTTCCTTGGCCATAAACGGCCTCTTGGTCATCTTACCTTCTAAACAGGATTCGTAGACTAGAAGTGCCTCCACTTCCAATGAACCTAACGGTCCACTTTCAACCAGTCTTTGTATCCTTTTTAGATTAACATGACCCAAATGAAGATGCCAAAGTAGGGTTTAGTTCAAGGAGAAAACTTTTCTTTTAAGTGGTAAAATATATAAATTATTCACCACATTATTTTTATCAGTAGAAATAACATTGTGTAAAATGTAAAGAGCATTTTCCAATGTATCGTGACAGATAAATTATTTTTCAACCATAATACTGTATGAAAGCTTATTACAGGAAATACAATATCCATCATTCCTCAAACAGGAAACCAAAATTAAGTTTCGCCTGATTTGAGGTACATATAAAATATTCTTCCAAATTAAGCATTTATTTTTACTGAAATAAAAACTACTTCTCCCACTACAATAGCAGACACCTGGGAGTTATTCCCCATCTGAAGGTAGACCTCGCCCTCTCTAAGCTGCCTAGTTACCTGGAAACCCTGCAAAGAATTGCAGACATGATTAGTTGCTCCCGTATCTACACACCCGGTTCTCGTAGATACAACTGCTAAGCATGATTCAACTACTAGAGAAAAAGCAATGCCTGAAACTTTCTTATTCTTCCGGTCAGGATTGTCCATCTTTGAGTGTCCTGATTTCTGACAAAAATAGCACGTGCCCTTTGGCACCTTTACCTTCGCCTTAGCAAGCGATGGCTTAGTCTTACCAACTTTCTTTGCATTTTCCTGTTGCTACCTTTTTTCTTCTTTTTACCACCTCTTGGCCTAGAAGTAGAAGTCTTTTCAGCAACAAATGCATGGGTTGGCTTGCGGATAACACCTCCCGCTGCCTGTAGTTCTTTCAACAATTCTGCAAGAGAAAAATTCAGTTTGTTCGTAGTATAATTTAGGTAAAATTGTTAAAATGAATCAGGCAGTGACTGGAGCACGATATCGATTTGGGATTCTACATCGATTTATAGTCCAAGGACCTCCAGCTCGTTGACTGATCTTCTTCAAAACGTAGTCTTTAACAGGTGTACCCTCAGCCATGGTTATGTTCATGAGAGCCCTTATGGTCACCTGCCTTGCTGCCCGACCCTGATCACCAAACATTTCTGTAACGTTCAACATGATCTCAGCTGCAGATGCCATAGACTGATGCTGGCTTTGTAGAACAACTGACATAGATGCCAGGATGTAACAACTAGCCATCCGATCAGCCTTCACCCACTTCTCATATTCCAAGATCTCCTGTTCGGTGGATCCCCTATGAGGAATGGAAGGGAAGGAGTCATGCAACACAAACCTACAGTCGTCAAAAGTGAAAACATTATCGAGGTTCCATTTCCATGTGATAAAGTTTGGTCCAGTTAGTTTATGTTTCTTGAGAATTGCCGCAAGCGGATTGAAAGATCCCATTATTAATCCTAAGAAACAAAAGAGAAATATTTTATTTCTTTTATCAAATTAGGGTCCCTCAACCTTTTATTTTAAAAAGAATTATTGGTAGCCCGAATCCTTCATGATCAAGCAGGCCACGTAGTGTGGATGTTCACTAATCAACACCCGTTCGGACAGACATGCCAGTCTATTAATTTACTGCCAGAACCAAATATTATAATGAAAAACCACTGGCCTAGAGTCACATCAATTGATAGGCCATGTAGTGTGCACATCTAACAATTAACGAACAAAGAACTACTAGGCTTTTCATTACTTGATTTAGGACATTCCATGTAAATTAAATAGCCAATTAATTTTGGTGGTCACAAATAAAAACAGAGACTCCTTAGGGAGGATATTTTTATTCACGGGTTAAGTGTATAACCATTATTCTCAATTTGAAAATACCATGTTAAAACCCTGGTTCCGGTGTGAACGAACTCTATTTTGCTCTATTTTCAAATCTACTTCTTTTGAAGATTCGTACCGGAGATACCATGATTATGGGCCTTCCTTAGGGAGATCGAAAGTCAAAACCGGCACGCGAGTTATAACCACATTTCTTACGAACGTGTAATAGAGACCGTAGAATTTATCTGTGACTAAACCCTTGTCCCACTTAATATTTTAAAAATCGAGGGTTTGTTCTTTTTGTTCATTTTAAACGATTAAACATATTTTAATTTCCAATTAAATTAAATATGGTTTTAATCAATAAAAATATTACTTGTTTAACCATAATAAAATAAACAAAAAAACTTTCTTATTTAATTTTGTGAAAGAAATTAATTACCCGGGTTTCAATTAAAAACCTTAATTAATTTTAACACAAAAATTAAATAAATAATTATCTATTTATTTTCCCGTTTTAAAAAAATTGCTAGGATTATTTATTTTATAAAAATTGTTTTTCCTAATATACTTCGGATAATGAAAATCATGCATAAAAGAAAAATAAATAAAATAAAAATTCATCAACGTAATTAAATAAAACAAATAAATAATTATTTAAACAACGACAAAATAAATATAAATTAAGTCTTTATGTTCCGGTCCATCCGTTTAATCTTTTAATACGACGGTCTCGAATTAAAGATTAAACGCCTAGGGTTTTGGAACCCTAAACGAGCTGTTAAAGACCCAAAACTTTTTCTCAGCCTTTGGACCACCGTAACAACCCCAAACCACCGCTGGAACGCTGAAAAAATACTGAAAAAGAAGCCCAAACAGCCCCTTAAGTTGCTGAAAAATCTGCTATGTAGGCAGCACTGCGCCGTCTTTTTCCTTCCGCTGTTTGACCGTCTTGATGCCACTTTTGAACCCCTAAACATTATGGTGGGTAGAGCACATTGAGGCCTTGATCTCCAAAAAAAATGGCGTCAAAATTCGAAGCCGAAGTGCTCCGAAAAAATCCTCAAAGTGTCAAAATTTCTGCAGGACACCACTGTGCGCGACCAGCTTTGAAGCAATTTTTCACCCCTTTGCCACCGTCGTCTAACCGCAACCGAACCACCATCGGATAGCCAACGGACAACCTTAATTTCAGCGAAAAAATTACGTCGAAAAAGATAGCCAAAAGCCCCAAAAATAAGCCCAAAAATAGCCTGGCTGTTTAGGCCGAACAGTCCCTTGTCGCCGCTTCTTTGCTCTTCTTTTTTTTTAATTTTATTCCTCGTTTTGCGTGATCCGATTACAATATTAATTCTAAAAAAAAGAATAAAAAAATAGATTACATCGTCAAAAAACCTATACCCCACGTTGGAGGCGTATAACCAATCTTATCTCGAATCAAAACCGTTGAGATAAATGATTAAAAACGATATAAACCATACATACATTCATACATGCATTTAACCGGATCATAACAACATAGGCTGCAAAACAAAGGTTAGAACAACCTTTCATAAAAAATGCAATCTCGGCACTGATACCATTGTTGGAGCGAAAAAAAATTTTGAACCGACACCGTGATCAATCTGGAATGTGCTTGATCCCAAGGATTTAGCCCGCTTCTCCCAAGTCATTCATGTCAAATTGACTCGATAACCACACTTTCACCGAGGATAGCAACCCCACACCATTTCTGATTAGGAGAATATCACCAACATAAATGGCTTGAAATGCCACCTTATGCCCATCACGCTTCCAGTACATGCAATACTCGATAGGACACTGATCAAAGCCAAAGCTTTCAATAGCCTAATCAAATCAAGTGTTCTACGACCTTGATGCTTGCTTAAGCCCATAAATAGATTTCTTAAGCTTGCAGATCATGTGCTCCTGGCCCTTTGCTATGAA
>JAOTRH010132122.1:0-14220 GCA_034768845.1 Heliamphora exappendiculata | reverse complement strand
ATGCGCGCGCAGAGATGAATTTGGAGGTTTGGTGGAAAAACTGAAGGATGTGAGGATTGTTGGGGTAGGAGAATCGATACCTTGAAGAAAGAAGAGAGATGTTTTAGAAAAACCCTAGCCACGAAAAACCCCAAATCGCTGCGAAACGATGAACTATATTCTTTTTTGCTTGGAGAGTTTTATTCCACTTCCTTCTTCAATTTTCCAATTTCGTCAATTTGAGAAAGAGAAAGAACGAACGGAAAAGAAGAATCTTCTCCTCTCTCATTGCTGCGCCGACCTAATTATTTGGGCTCTTTTATCAAAATAGGTTAGTATTTTAACTTAATTAACGTAATAGAACTTTTAAAATTTAATTCTCAATTTATTTATAAAAATGTGTTTAATAAATATATTTTATGTATAAATATTTTTAATAAATACATTAGTTTTAAAAAAATAATATTTAAATATAAAATGTAATTAGTAAACACGCCTTTGACCATAATACATAAAACATGTTTGTCAAATATATTTTTATATTTTTATACATAAAGCGTGTTTACTGGACACGCTTTATGTATGCTTTATGTATAAAAGTATAAAATCGTGTTTGTCAAACACGCTTAACCGTTCAGCTTAATCGTTTCAACTGGCTCGACTCGCTGACCCTCCTAACTAGCAATCCATTAAACCTCCGGTAATAGAGGCTGGGAAGGCCGGAGCCATCGATTGAGGCCATGTCTGGGAGAATTATGAAGAAATCGTGGCCGTTCGATTGGAGTTTGCGTTGCATCTAAAGGAAATTTTGTGCAAAGTGTTTGTCTACGATCGTGAGGTGGGCTTGGCGTTGATGGACAAAGAGAGATGAGAAACCATCTCATAATTGCTGTTCTAGGGTTAGGGTTTGCAAAGTGAGAGTGGGAAGAGCAGTGATTGAGAGATAGATGTTCGGTGCGCAAGTCGATGAGTTGCTTTGAATCCATTGACGATTCTGTCAAAACTTTGCCCCGCATTTTTTTTGTACAAATAATTAGGATTTGGTTCGTTGAATTGGGAACATGAAAATGACGATCGACAGAAAATGGAAATGGAAATGGAAAGTGCCAGAAAATGAAAATGAACATAAAAGCAACTCATGAAAGCAAAGATGAGAACTATTTCAGTTAGAATTGTCGTTCGTTGCTTTGAATCCATTGACGATCGGCAAAAAATGGAAAGCGACGCAGTTCACTGAAAATGAAAATGTAAAACGTGTTTAGTAAATACGCTTTCATTAAAAATGATTTTTAACACAAAACGTGTTTAGTAAACACGCTTTATTAATAAATTTAAAAACGTATTTAACAAACACGCTTTTTACTAAAATTAAATTTATACTGAAAACGTGTTTACTAAACATGCTTTATATATAAATTTCAAAAGCGTGTTTGTTAAATACGTTTTTATATTGTTATTTTTATTTTTTTCGAGATTAAGCTAAAAGCGTGTTTAGCAAACACATTTTCTATTAAAGCGTATTTGCTAAACACGCTTTTACGTAGGTTAGAATTAAGTTTTAAAAGTACTATTTCGTTAATTAAATTCAAAAACTAATCTATTTTGGTAAAAAAACCTAATTATTTGGGGGTGTCAAACAACCAGTCAATTACCTTTAACTCAATTTAATTCAACTTGTTTGATTGAGTTAACCTATGTTTGGACTAGCTTCTTTTTAGTAGTTTTTAGATTTTTTTATTTTTTTAAAAAAAATAAATGTCAAATTATATAAAAAAATTAAACAAAATTAAAAAAAACCTAATAAATCAAATCAATTGACTTTTTTTAGCTTTTAAGCCAAAAAATTATAAAAATAAGCTAACCCAAACACATGTTTAGTTGAAATAGGTAGGTTAAGTTAAAAAAAATAAAAAGGCGACTTGATTATAGATTATATATTTTTAACTTGTCAATTCAATTAATTTAAAGAATAAAAAGAATGAGTTGATTACAAGTTATACTTTTTCAACCCTGTCAACTCAATCTACTTAAGTTATATATATTAGTTATCGCGTTTCTACATACAATAAATATTAACCTAATATACATATTTACATTTATATCTTATAATTTATAAAAAACAAATTAAAATATTTATGATCTTAATTACTACTTTATATGTTGTAAATATATTTTTTTTAGTGAGCAAGCAATGTAAATATTAATGGTATAATTATTTTATTACGTTATTATTATTGTTATTGAATTGTTACTTACTTTTAGTTAGTCTTTTTACTTGACGTATTAAATATAATTTTTTATTTAAAAAAATATAATAAATTTTTAGTTTTTAGAAACAAAAGTTAAGAAAATAATATTAAAATTTTATAACTTTTCAATTCGTTAAACTGCCTAAATCGCGCCAAAAAATATCACACAATTTGTTAGTTTTAATGATTAAAAAATTAACGATAAGTTAAAAAAATGATCACCCACATAAAATGAATTAGTTAAAATTTTTTTTTCCAATTGTGCTAACTATTGAATGGAAAACCCACTAGCCTATGTTTGGCTTAATTTTTTGTAAAAATTTTTTTGGTTAAAAGTCCTTAAAAAAATCCACTGATTTGATTAAAGTTAAATTTTTTCACATCTTTTTACTTTTATTTTTTTATTTAAAAAAAAAACTAAAAACCAAAAAGCTTAAAAAAAATCAATCCAAACATAAGCTAAATTGACAGATACCAAATCCAAAATTAATTAATTAAGTTAAAAGATAAAAAATAATCCATTTTACGATAAAAACGTAAAGTACCATATGACATTGTCTAAGTTTCTAATAATTTTCCCTAAACACTGCAGTGGGTGTAACATTCTAGGGTAAAGAAACCTTGATATTACTTTTGCATTACCTAAGGTCTAAGACGTTCAAGGATGGAGATACCTTTTATTTTATGCTAGAAAGCTTAATCTATGAATTCCTTACACTAACCTAGTTATCGTGTTCTGATCATTCTGTTATTCTATACATGATCTAAGTTAGTTACTCATTCACTCAAACTTTTATACATACTATCTTGACAATTATCATCATTTGTCGGTAGAAAAAAAAAGTATATGATATGAAAATCAAGACGACAAACTTTGTGATTACTGTTAAATTAAAATAATAATTATGAATATTACATTGTCAGTATAGGTAAATACGTACTATTTTAAAGCAAAATTTGTATGCTAATTACTAAATTTCGTATTAATCAAAATATTAATATGTACCTATTTATACCAAATAATACCAACTCATACCAACTTGTAGCAAAAAAATACCAAATATACGCACCAATCCATAATATTTTTAAAAATAATTTCTTATTTTTCTCGTCCCTGCTTTTTCTTTTTTATACTCTAATTTCAGCTTTAAATATATGGAACATAAAAAGAGAGCTTTAAAACTAACAAATATTACTTCACTAAAAAAATTATTAAATGTTAAACTATATCACTTTCAAACTAACTATATCATCATAAATAATAAAATAACAAATTATAAATTATTTATTTTTAATAATATAAATAATATTTTATAATAATACCTAATATTTCATCAGTACCACTATTATATCCAATATAATATTCAGAACTATAGCTAAAAAAGCAGCACAATTCCTGGTCTAATGCTTTTATTTTTTAGTTTTTCAAGCACTGATATTTTTGAACATCTATAATCAACTACAAAAGGTCCAATTACATGGTCATTTTCCTTGGAAAATATTCTAATCTCTTGTCAAAACCAAACAAGAAACCGGGTTCCTCCTTACTCTATTAACTTCATGTTTTTACTTTTATTTACAAGTTACAATCTATTCCAAACACTCTCAAGCTATAATTATTTTTTTATATTTCAATCACAAACTATAAATTTTACCAAACGCTTACAACTTCTATTATAAGTTACAATATATAAATAATTAGTTTCAACAATTTCAAATACCACCATTATAGACATAAAATAAATCTCCAGCAATGATCTAAACTATTCATCTTATAAACCTTACAAAAAATAATTATTTAAGTAAATATTCAACTTAATACGACATCGATAGCTCATGCACAACTTATGTTTTGTTTTACAAAATGAATAATCTTTGCTTAAAAGGAACCATTTAAAACTATTTAAACTATCTATTTTGTAAAATAAAATACAATTTGTTCATTTATCTATTAATGTCTGATCAACTTAAATAATTTTTGTATGACGTACAAGACTAAGGATTTGAATAATCATTTTAATAATCAATGTAGACTTACTTTAGGCTAAATCTTGAGGAATATAGAGGGAAGAGTATGCAGGGGACCTTTTCCCAGAAACCAAAACCACAAAATTCCACAATCATTGAGCAAAAGAGGGAAAAGGAATATAGAAGATCAAGGAGTTGAAAAAATAATGAAGAACAAAAACATAAAAAGAGGAGGGCCAGGAAAATTATACATGCATTAATAAATTATAGAACTCACTTGGGGGGAATATAGGGAAATAGATACATGGATGACCATTTGCTGCTCAAATTTAGTTTTACAACCCCCAAAAGTGCCACCTGCACAAACTTTTTCTCTCCATAAAATCTGATTCCCATTAGGAACCACAGCAAGCAGATTTTGTGGTGGCTTGACCACTGTTAGCTGCCTGGTCAGGCTGGTTAATCCTGATTGTCTGAGGCTGAAAAGACCAATAGATTTATCAACATTTTCCGAAACAAGGTAAAGTCCGGATTCTCGTGTGTAGGGTGAGAAAATCAGTCAAATTTTCCTGGAAAAGAAAAAAGGAGGAAAGATTTAAAGTGTGGAAGGAATTTGAATACCTCAGTCCTGGAATCAGTTTCTGCCAGCCTTTGCTTTATATCCTTTGCTATTGAAAAGAAAACCTCCTCCACATTCATATTTGTCTTTGCACTCTGCAGCATATTACCTTTAGATAGCAAACATAAACAATAATGTTCAAAAGATATCCAATGTCGGCAGGGAACTTCTACTCACAGTTTCGAAGAACTTAATACCATACTCGTCTGCAAGTGCTTGACCCTTGGAGGTAGGAACAGCCTAGGAATAGGGGGAAAAAAAAACTTGTTATGACAAAAAATAGAAAACAACAACGAGAAAAAAAAAGTAAACACAACCACAAGATTTACATGATTCACCCAAAACAAGGATTGCGTCCACAGAGTTGCGGCCATTTCACTATAATAGGAAGCAATATAAAAACAAAGGTACACAACCCTGGCGGGAACCGACAGAAATAAACAACCGAAACTGGGTATTAAGCACGGACTAAGTTCTCACCCAAAAAAATCCATTAAAACTGCAATGTCTCTAAAGTGGGTAGGATCATGGGTTGGTCCCCCAAAATAACCAAGCTTTGCATGCCTAAAACTTGTCTGGTTATGATTGAAGATGTCAAATGCAAGCTGAATTGTGACTAAATGCACATGCATATACATCCATGCAAGTATGCAAGCATACACGCACACACAAGATGGGTAATAAGAAGGTAAAAATGTAGCACAATCATCTGTTTTCACGCTTTTCAAAGGGTGAAAACATGAGTTGAAATGGCAATTTGGGATGTCATGCAACGAAAAAATAATCATATGCCCCAGAATCTAAACATCCTCGTTCAAGAAGCAATACACACAACCGCATGAATCGATAATCACAACCTACCCTTTTGCTTTCATCCATGTCAGCCTTGTTCCCCACTAGTATCTTGTTGACATTATCAGAGGCATGTTGTTCAATGTTGCGAATCCAATTCTTTATGTCTGAACAACCAGGTAAGCTAGCTGGTTCAATGAATGAGAGAAAGGGGAAAAAAAAAGAAAAAGAAATGCAAAACATATAGTAGCAATTTATGTTCGATGGAATTAGAGATTTAAATTATCAAAAACCAATTCCATTGATTGATCACAGCCAAAGACAAGGAACCGAACGTTTAGGTAAAAAGGGCATAGTTTCCGCATTTTATTATCTGCAGAAAGTAGACCAGGTAATCTACATTCCGTGCCAAATACAAGGTGAGAAGAGCTGTTTACTGTTGAAAGATGATTCGTCGGTGACATCATAAACCAACAAGATGCCCATGGCTCCTCGATAGTATGCTGCAGGAGAGAATAAGCCACTTATGACAAACTTCTTATATTTTAATAAAGAAGATGAAACTAAACTCAGGCTAGCATAAAACATAGCAATTGAATCAATAAAATTAGACACCTGTAAGTCATATGTCAAGAAGTAAAGACATCAGCAACCATGGGATTTAAATCAACAATGATGAGCGTCAAACCTAATATACTGTTGGTTTCACATTTTTCATTTCCAGACAAATTATCAGCTTTGTACACCGATGCCTAGGGTCCAAAAGTTTGGCTTGCAATGTCAAGGCTACAAGGACGACAAAACATGCAATTCCATCTCTCACGTGCCACAAATGATAATGCAATTAAATAGGCTGCATCCACCAAACCAGGTTGCACAAATCCAAAAATATACCTGTTGTGATAGTCCGAAACCGTTCCTGACCAGCTGTGTCCCAAATTTGCAACTTAATTCGTCTGCCATCAAGCTCAATAGTTCTTATCTTGAAATCAATGCTGACAAAAAAAAAAGGGTATTAATGTAGAATTAGAAATAATTTAGAAAAGGTAGAAGCGCAGTCATAAAAAATGGACCATCTATAAACACATTTGGATTGCCACGTGACAAGGCCATAGGTTCAATAGCAGGTTTACAAGGTTGACCCAAGCACCCACTCCGGCCTGGAAGAAGTTGAAAATGTTATAGCTTCAACTTCTAAACAAAGTCTTTGGTCTAGTATGATGCAAGAAACTTGCTACGAATGTATAACAAACAGGTGGATCGTTTGAGTACTTTTTGCCAACAAGCATTCCCTAAGCTTCCAGTATATTGAGCCCCAAACTCGATGTATGTTACATTGGGTGGAAGCAGCACTTTGGATACAAACTAGGCCCCATCCGTGGGATTTTCTCTGTCACCTATTACTGTGTCAGCATGACGAATGATTACAATTCATCATTGGCTTTTCAGAACACCTTTTCCATGAATTTAACTCATGTTTTCACTGGAAGGCACAGGGAATGAAACCAGATGGTTGAATATTGCCTCATCTTCCTCCATTGTTGCATTGGCTATCAATCAGGCAAGCCCACTTATGGGGACTCTTGATAGTCTTCTGGTTATCCACACTCCCATAATACAATGCTCCACCACAAATGCAATGTAAAGAACTTTACAAGAATACGCACCCAATGGTGGTGATGAAACTTGTTGTGAAGGAGCCATCAGAGAAACGCAGAAGCAGACAACTCTTCCCCACACCTGTGACACATATCATAATGTTACATTAAGACGGACGGAAAATCTCTGAGACAAACATCAGAAAGAGCATGTGGATTCTAAGCGAATATAAAACAGCAGTAAAAACTTGTTTGAATGGTATCAATGCTAAACTATCTATTTTCTAAAACTCGAAGAAAATGAAATAATGCAATCGTAAACCAAATAATGTTTCTTTTTCAATGAACAAGTAGGCATTTATGCAAAGGAACAAACAGAGACAGAATAGATCAAGACCCATTCATGGCAAATACATGGACAATAATGTTGAAAACCCCCGACACAAATTGGCAAAAGCATTTATATGCAAGCAATACATTGTCAACTGAAGATATGCAAAAAATAGTAATGAACATATGTATCAGGCAAGACAAAATAAAGCATTAAAATCATTGGTACACATCTTAAAGAGCAAGCAGAAAAAGAAGATGAAAACAAATGACAATGAAAAATCCCCAAGAAAAACCAAGTTTCACAAGAGACGACCAAATTGAAATCGCTATCAAAGTATGTGCTACAATGTAATGCATAAAAGTGTCAAAAATAGTTGCGCACATCAAATTCTCTGTCAAAAGTAAAAAGTACATCAATGATTCACACAATACAGCCATGCAGCTCCCAAACAAATTTTTATTACTTCTATTCTATCTCAAACACAAAATGACAGAGTTAAAACAGAAAACTGTTTCACGATTCAAACAAACAACATAAGAGCACCACCGCCAAATAAATCTGAGAAAAATAAAATTTTACTGGCTCTTACATAGAATGAAAGCTAGAATCCAACAGAATGTATCGGATGCAACACAACCTATACACGAACACCTAAGAACATCCTAAAAAATTCCGAATTTTAGAAAATATGGATAATAGATGAAATCAAGGAAGGTGATGATAATCTTACCGCTGTCGCCAATGAGGAGGAGCTTTATCAGGTAATCGTAATCGGCACGAGCCCTCGCTGGCGGAGCAGCCATCGCATATATATAGAGAGAGAGAGAGAGAGAGAGAGAGAGAGAGAGAGAGAGAGAGAGAGAGAGAGAGCGCTCAAATGTAAACCCTAGAATCCGAAATTGATCCGTCCCTGCTTCTAAATTTATAAGTACACATACATAGGAAGATGTATTCAAATGCATCAATATGGAGATATTTATGTAGAGAGAGAGAGAGAGAGAGAGAGAGAGAGAGTACCGTTTCCGGCGAACGATTATCAGGTCGCCGGCGGGATTGGACGGGAGATGACAGGTTCTCCCGGTGAGGATGTTCGCAGAGTTTTCATTATATATTCTCCCTCTCGATTTTCCGTCAGCGTGCGATACGTACATGTCTCCGTACCGATACACGACGATAAGTGGACGAAAATTTGATAAAAATATATTTAAAATTTTAAAAAAAGACAATATGAATTAGTTCTAAATTTTTTATTTATCATTTATTTTTAATAATTTTTTTAATCAATTATTTTAATAAGAATTAAAAAAAAACTAATCAAGAATTTAAAATTTCAAAAAAATTATTATAAAAAAAAAGCTACAAAAATAATAATTTAATTATAATTTATAACTTTTCTGCTACTAAATCTAACAATAAAAATCTTAAGGTAGAAAACATTATATTTGAACGCCCATCGAGTGCCTTTCCACCGCCTCATACTAGAATCCTAAGCTTCTTAGCCAAAAAGTTAATGCACATACATCAAAATTTTGTTTCATACAAAATGTCAGAACTGTCTTAGCTAGAGCTATGGTCACCTGTTTGGGGGATTGTAGAATTGTGAATAATGAAAAATATTTGGATATGCCCACTGTAGTTGGCATGTTAAAATATGAAGTTTTTCTTTTTTCCTACATTTGGAAGCGCTTGAAGGGCTGGACAGGGAAATTTTAACCGGTGTCAGTTAGTTTAAAAGTTAATTTTTTTTATTTTTTTAATATTTTTAATTAAAAAGTTAATTGAGTTTAAAATAAATTATTTCGTAATTTAATTTTTAAATTAATTATTTAGGTAAAAAAAATTAATTTTTTTATTTTTTGTTTGAAATGGACAACTTTATCATTCTATACATTTGATATTAATAATTATATATAGTTGGTAGTGATAGTAAATAAGTTATGAATAAAAATTTTATTGTATTCTAAAAGTAGTGTGAGTTTGAATAGAATATTATAAAAATTTGTGTTTTGATTTAATTTTTTTATTATTTTATTTTTTACCAAATGAATAATTTTAATTTTTTGATATTTTTAATTAAAAAACCAAAAAATATCAATGTGGTGTTCTCATCTAGCGTTATTGATAATTTTGCTACGACGAGTTCTTTGATTAATCACGATAAAAAAATGTTGGAATATAAAAGTTGTTCAAAGTAGTTTTTAAAGCTTGGAAGCTTACATCATTTGTGAGATTGCCCTATAATTTCAAAATTAATCATGTTAATGGCATTCTATTGACTCCTAAAAAAATTTCTTTTTTTACTTATAATTTTTTTTTCTCGAAAATACCATTTTCTTTTTAACAAACGTAACGAAATCTTAATCCACTCGATCACCATCTACCACAGTCACCCACCACCAGCCGCTATTCTGTCGCCTCTCTCTCCCACCACAACTGTACCTCCCCTGACCTCTCCCACATCTCTCTCTCCGCTCTCCGCTCTCCGACCTCCTGCCACCTTTCTCATGTCACGGTATTCATGATCATACATTAAAATATAAGCAAATTAATTATTCAATGGATTATATGTCCACATACATTTGTGGAAATAATTTTAAAATAAAAGAATATAATTTTAACAATTAACTAAATTTATTGAAAAACAAGTAAATGAGGTGAGATTAAATGCCTAAGTGAATTCTTAAGATACATAATAAAATATTGCGTGGATAATAAATAAAAAAAATGGTGCAATGTAATATATGTTGCAATATAGAATGAAATCTATTGTCTTTTAATATGGCAGTGGTAATAATTTTCACTGTATCACTATTAATTATTATGAATTTTATAGTTAAAATTACTAAATGAATAATTGAATTTGGTTACTTTTTACTTTAATCAAAATGAATAATAAAGTTAGTTTTAAATTACCATGCAAGAAAAAAATTTAAGGTAAATTACACCTAAATTAAATTTCTTGTATTTTTATTATATATAACTGTTTACTTTCCTAGCATGTGTTTGGTCCGGTTTAAAAGTTAATTTTTTTTAATTTTTTCTATAAAAAAAAAATTACTTAATTTGTCTTAACTTAGCTTTTTAATTTTTTTCTCACAAAAAATTTATGATTTGACATTTACTTTTATCCAAAATAAACAAAAAATTTAAAAATTATTAAAAAATACTAGTTCAAACACGTACTTATTCTTAAAAATCACGTTACACTTCTTTACTTTATTAAAATAAATTACACTTTAATCTATCCATTAGATAACCAAACAGAAAAACATAATATCATCTAAAAATCGAATAAAATTCCAACTTTACCCTTCTCCCATCCCACCGGCTCACCAATCATGGAAGAACTTAATCCATTCCGACCCAAACAACTTCCCCACCAACTGGGTTGGTCCCTCCGTCTGCAACTGCACCGACGTCTACTACGCGCCTTTTTCCGGCGACACCGAGCTTTTAACAGTCGCGCCTTTTCGAGCTTTTACAAACGGAATGAACTCATGTCGTTTCTCCTGTAACAAACCCTAAATCATTCAAAATCCACATACAAATACATCATATAAGCTATATATGTATAGAGAGAGAATTATACGGAGCCGCGATTGCAGATTTTAATTTTGTCGAAGAAGCTATAGAGATCAGACGAGTCATTTTCTGAGCGAGCGATTTCAAAACCGTCATCCCAAGTGAAGCGACTCATCGACACGGTGCTGCTAGAACCGTGTCTCATGGATTCGTGATATAGAGAGCGTGGTGAAAATCTGAGTTGTCTCTTTGGAAGGAGACGATGAGATATTAGGGAGTGTGGAGAGAAATGAATGAGGTTCGAAATTTTAGAAAGAGATAGGGATTGCAGGCTATGAGAACTTCAGGTAAAAGACAAGCAGTCACTGACGAGTCGCGATCAAGGAGCTTCGACTTTTTGTGAGTTTTGGGATGGTAGTTTTGATCTAAACGACCTTGTTTCCGAATTTTGTTTCCCCACTAGCCGTAAGTGTTCATTGGGTGATTCCAAACAACAATAAAGGCCCGATTGTTAACTAGAGGAAAAATCCCAGATGGAATTCTTTAGTTAAATCAATTAGTTGTTCTTGATCTTTCTTCTAATTAACTTACTGGCGAGATTCTGGCAGAAATTGCAAATTTATATAGATTAACGTCCTTGATCACAGAAGATAACAAACTTTTTGGCCATATACCTTCTAGGATCGGTGAACTATCGAATTCAGCAAACTTAGATCTCTTCGGGAACATGTTTACCCGGCTGATTCCAATTCAGGTTGGGGATTGCTTAAAATTACAGTTTTTAAGTTTGAGCAAGAATGGATTACACCATCGCCGCCCTGTTTGTTCTCTCTCTCTCTCTCTCTCGCGCGCGCGCGTGTTGATCGTGTTTAGTTAAAGGGAAAGGTGGATATCCACTGCCAGGGTTTACGAAGGGGGTGGCGGCAGCGATGGTAGTGCGTGACGGCAGTGGGTGCGGAGGAGGTGGGGCTCTGAGATCGTCGGTGATAGGTTTTAGGATTGTCGGTGGGGCGATTAGGGTTAGGGATGGGAAAGAGGGGGCTGGGTCGATGGAGAGGATATTGGGGGAGAAGGGTATTAAGGTTATTTTGTTTTCATCGTTAACGGTGGCAATTGTCAGAGAGTGTGATTTTTACGAATAAAAAAATAGATAATAATATATAATAAAATTATAAAAAAATTAATTGTAATATACCAGAAGAATTATAATTGCTCAACTAATTCTTTTATAACATTAAACAAAAATATTATAATTTAATTTTAAGCCAAAATCAACAAAAATCTTAATATTAAAAACTAATAATGTGACACTAACATGTTCGAAATTATGAAGTGGGCAAATTTATTTAAATTTTAAAAAATAAAATGAAAACACTACACGGCAATCATAGATTTTATGATTTGATATTTACATATTTATTTGTCTCAATGCATGAAGAGTTATTAAATATTTTGAGATTTTTTAATTGCGTGATTCTTTAATAATTTAATAATATAATTTTTAATATAAAAAATGTCAATTCTTATTGACGTGACAATGTTGATGTAAATCGTACTAAAAATAATAATATGACATTGTGTCATTAGTTGTAACATCAATTTTCGTAGCAATTATTTTATTAATTTAAAATGATATATAATTAACAATAAATTTATGTTATGCATCAATAAATAAATTATTTTTATTTTTTAAATAATTTAAATTTTTAAAAATATTTAATAATTTCTTGATTAAAGATAAGAGGAGGGGACAGAGGTCCACCAAACCAAACGCGGAACGACCTCACTTCAAAGGCCAGACATGGACCTCTTCTCCTCAATCGGAAGTCTTTTCCTTTTTATTACACAAAAAGTTCTTTCGTCGGAGCCCTAGATTCTCTCGCTCGCTCTCCTCCATTCCCTCTTTTTCGCTCCTCATCTCCTCCCAAAATGGTCAGCTCTCTCTCTCTCTCTCTCTCTCTCTCTCTCTCTCTCTCTATATATATATATATATATATATTTGTATTTACAATTGTATGTGTTTGGATTATTGTGTGTTGAATCTGGAAATGAAGTGGTTATGGATTTTGGTTTTATGGATTGTTTAAAATTTTGAGTTGAATTTTGGTGTGGTTTTTTGCTGATCTGTAAAATCTATGAATCCTGCTGATCCGATTTGATGTTGTCCGATCATAGGGTTTCTGGATGTTAATTTGACATGCGATGGTGGTCTTCATTCAGAGTATAATGACTTGAATCTTGTGTGCTTCTGTGGAGTGGAGTGGTGATGATGCAGATTTTTTTAGAACCGAATGTGTCTAATTTTGGATTGCTATCCTAGAATTTAAGTTTGTTTGGTTGGAGTCACACACACACACACACACACACGCGCGCGCACGCATATATATATATATATATATATATATATGCAATTGTGATGAATAGTAAATAATATATACTTGATATTGATCGATGAGGGCAGGGGTGGAGCCAGAATTCTAATTTAGATGGGGCGAATATTATAAATTATACACATTGATTTTTTTTGACAATCAAGAAAAATAATTAAATTTAATCATTATTCAAAAAAATCATATATTATTTACTATTCATCACAAGAAATTTTCCTATTTTAAAACGGTTCTATGATAGTTTCACAATGAAAAAATAGAAAATCTGTGAAGATTTCACAACACAAGAAGTTAAACAATAATAGGAATTTGTTGTCAAAGCACGAGGTTGGTTTTATTTTAGTTGAGAAACATAAAATGAGGCCCAACTAAAGAATAGAAAGAGAGCAATATTAATCAAACGTTCTATTAATTGGAGTTTTTTTAACCTATACTTCTATACTATAATAGAAAGCAAACATTTCACTTGGTGTGAACAAAACCGTCTCACTTTTGTAACCGCTATAAGACTGCCATAGCTTTATTTTATTTTTGTTCAAAAAAAAATCTTCACCCCCTCTCTATTTTCTATTTTTTAAAACTTTTCTATACTCTGAAATCCTAATTCAATTTTGTGTTATTGTTTTATTTCTTTTCAAAATTTAACACTTTTCTCACAAAAATTTCGATTGCACATGTATAACGTGTCTCATGAACGCTAGTTAACTCTAAATACGAACCATTAATTTTAAACTAAAAATGAATTGGTTATTAAAGTTTCAAATCAGTG
>JAOTRH010132111.1:0-14220 GCA_034768845.1 Heliamphora exappendiculata | reverse complement strand
TTTTCATCTAAACTGTGAACATAAAACTTATATTCTGCAAGAACCTAAAATCTGGTCTTCTGTGTGTAAGCCGTACTAAATACACCAGATTAAATACTATACAGAATATTGGACATCTGTGCATAACAAATAAATGATATATATACATTGCTTATAAAGATTCTCATAAAATGAAAAATTAATTTTATTAAAAATAAAATTAAATACTAAAAACATAATTTTTAGTATATCAACCCTAACAGACATAACCGGCGCAGGGAAAAGAATATGTGCAGACGCATGAGCAATGCGTGGTTAACACGTCCAACATGCGCCTATGTCAGCGCGTGCAACATGTGTGCCCATATCAGAACGTGCAATACACGAGCGCGTGCGTTTCATGCATCTGCATCTGAACTACTCATGGTAGAATGTAGATGACTGCTGACGGGAGTGGGTATCCAGTAATTGAAAATCTAAATAAACTCCACTTCCAAGTTGTTCAGATTGGGCGTTTTAGAGCAAACTGACTCATAGAAAAGGGCGTTGCTTGAGCTAATAGAGGACTCAAGTCATTCTCGATCTAAATAAAATCGAACGGACCAGAGCCAATCCAAATGAAGTTATGAAGATGACCAGAAAATGCCATGTACTAGGCCCGAATACGGCACTTCATGGGGAAACGAGCTTACCCAAGTCACTCGAGTTGCTCGAGTTCCTCGAGTAGCTCGGAGTAACGCAAACATGTTCTCATTAGCAAAGCCATTTCGGGACTTATAAAGCAATAAGGGAGACATGAGGTACTCGACTTACTCGAGTAGGACGTGTCACTCTAATGGCTTGAGTTTACGAGGCCGAGTTGCAACTTCCAGTGACCCCGAGTACATCTAGAGTTATGTGAGACCTACTTATATCAATGAAGAGCCGAACTATATGGACTTACTAGTAGCTCGGCTAATTGGCGTTGCTTGTTTAGTATCAAGACAGGTAGAGAATGCATCATCTCAGGAATTGTGTAAAGACCGACCTGCTTGAGTTGTTTAGACCCGAGCCACTGGGCTCTAGTAGCTCGAGTACCTAATACTATTACTATTACATAGAAATATATGACATTCCATAACGCACACTACGAAATATAACCCTGACTACAAATGAAGACATTTTAGAGCACAGACTGTGAAGTATAGCATAGACTATAACAGTAGCCTTGTCTACTCGAGTATGTTACCATGGCACAGACCGTGGAGACAACGCAGACTGTGAGTGTAGCACTAACTACTTGGTCACTGACATAGCACATACTATGTGGCTCATCATAGACTGAACAAAGCTGAACACATAGCACAGACTATATCAACATAGATTCCTCTGATAATCGAAAGTGTCCTAGAGACAATGAAGACAATGGCAATACAATTCAGCACAGGACGTTAGGAGACATATGGCTTGCTAGTTAAGAAAATGACTTGTCGAGCCATATGACCCACCCACTCAAGTCACTCGAGTGACCCCTAAGTCACTCGATTGACCCCTAAGTCACTCGAACCTAGTGGATTGAGTACTTGACCTGAATAGGTTGGGTACGCATAGGGCCCTCGTTGGCGGACCTAGTTGAGTTGGAGTAGAACACTAACTGGTTGATTTTTCGGGATAGAGTTCCTTGATTCCCCGAAATCACTTTTCATGATCTGATTACATCTCCTAAAAAGTCATATTCTGATCCTAACAAAACTTCTCTGAGAGTTATAAATAGGAGGGATAGTCGTGCTTCCAGGGGAATCAGATTAAATGTCATGGCCCATTTTCACGAATGGCGTTCGTGACCGACCAGTGAGTTAAAACTCACTAAAGACCTCTATTTTTCTTTTTTTCCACTTTATTTGGAATTTGTCGACCATACTTATTTTAAAAAAGAATTCAAGAAAAATGAAAAGAAAAGATGAGTCGATAAAAACTTAATTTTTACCATTCAAACTTTCTTAGAATCTCATTTCAAAAGAAAATTCCAGAACTTACTAAGAGTGAAATCAAAATTCAACATTATTTAAATACACTGCCATACTGTTAGATACAGAAATACAAATCACATGAATTCAAAATAAAATATAAACAAAACAAAGTTTCCTTACTCGGCTACCACTTCCTTTGTTCCATCATGCGTCACCTGGATAATATCACCATCCATTAGCCATGTTAGTATGAATTCATAGATATTAAGATTTTTAGTTTGTCATGAACTATCTAAGTTTAACTTTATATAGTTAAAACCTTTTTACTTTATACCAAACATCATACCGATTTCCATCCTTATTCCATCCAACGTTTAGTACTTTTCCTTCTTCCAAGTTGGAACCTTCCGGTATTGTTTTCATGTTCCCTGAGTCGGGACCTTTGTGTTATTTTTCTGTCCCCCCAGACCAACTACATTTGGTATTATTTTTCTGTCTCCCTAGAGTAAGGACCTTTCGTGTTACTTTCCTGTCCTCCTAGGACAGGGACCTTCAAGTATTATTTTTCTGTCCCCCAAGTGAAAACCTTTTGATATGTTTATTGTTCCCCGCGTCGGGACCTTTCGGACTTTTATCTTATTGTATATGCAAACCCATTTATACACAAGTTTATTGACTTGATAAAATATAATAGACATTTATGGTTTCATTTATCATTGCGAGATCTCATAAACAGGTTAAGAAAAGTCAAAAAATCAAAATATCCAAGAACTCACCAATAGAAACTCGGCCAATTAATTCATGTCCAAAAATTTCTGATCTAGCAATAACACACAAAAATACTAATATTAGAATCATTTTGACCTCTTCTTAAATTTCCAAGCTTCTTTGAAATATTCAATTTTAAAGTACAAACTCTAATAGTAGTAATTAGAATCTATAAAAATTTATTTAATGAGAAAGTTAGATGGTAGAGAATTATTCACCTACATATCTTTTGTATAACAATGAGAACCTTATAATTTGTCAAAAATCATGTAGTTTAAAATTTTAAACCCTGTATTATTTTTAAAATATTAAATTTTAAACTTTTAAGCCTTTGCTCATTAAAAAAAAAAACTATTGTAAAAAAAATGTAAATTACTAATACTCATAGTTTTGAAAATTTTCATACGAAAGTTTTACTCTTTTTCATAAAAACGCTTAAATAATTTAAAACTCTTAAATATCTTATTTTAATTAAAAACTTGGTTTAAATAGAATTTTACAAAGATAAAAATTCTTTTATTTTATTTTAGTCTCAATAAAATCTCTTGATCTTTATAAAACTTTTATGGTTCAAGTTTTTGTTTAAATTTTGTTTTTATAAGAATCTATTATTTCTTTTTCATAATTTTCTTTTAGTATTTATTTAAATATAAGCAAACAAAAGGATCCCTTACAATAATATTTTTGCAAGCAAACAGAATCATGAAACTGTCACACACACAAAACCCTAATTCCACTCTAATAACCTGAGGCTGAGGCTCCTCGCAAAACCCTAATATCTCCTCTCCTGAGGATATATACTGAATATGTATACTGAGTGAAGGCACCGATTAAAGGCTCAGTAAATAGTTTTTAAAACAAAGCCACCGGTTACAATATTTATCATTATTAATTCTCATATTAAACTTTGTATTTATATTATAATTAAATATTATCATTATTATACATATGTATACATATATGCAAGTATATGTATATATATTTTTATTAATGGCTATAATTACATATCATTATTTTTGTACTAAATTTTTAATTAAATAATAATAATTATTATTTTTAAATGAACATAATTAAGCCTTATTATTTTCCCATTTAATTATGTAATTTATGTATATAATGTTTGTAACGAAAGATTAATTAGCATATTTATATTTTTTTTTCTTGCCAGGTATTATATTGTGCATACTGCTAATACTCCAAACTCAATTAACCTTCTCCTTCATTCAATTACCGTCTCACTCCGTTATGAGTTTTTGACTATTTTGCTTATTTTACCTCCCCTGAATCATTCATTTTTCTAAAAATAACCCTACACACTTTATGAGTTATTTTTTGTTATTTAGTTTTCATTTTCCCCTTCAAGTATTCCCACTTCTTTGTTTTTAAGTTGAAGTTCAGATTCCTAAACATTACTTTTAAAAATCATATTTTGGTAAAAGTTTTGGCCATCCCACAATGGCATTAAATACAAATATAATTCTTCCATTTTGATCCGAGGACAATACAAATTATGCATATCAATGGTCTATTTTAGCCTAACCTTAAAACTTTATTTTCGCATCTTTCACTTTTTTTAACTTTTTACTGCTTATAGAATTAAGTTTTATTTTAATATTTTGTGACCTTTTTGCTCTCAGTATATACATTTCTGTTGAGGTATTTTTGACCTTTTAATCTACACTTTTTAATAGAAAATATAAAATGATGAGAACATTAATTACTTTATCTGCTTAATCTTGACTTATTTTCATTTTATTTCAACTTTTTAGATATTTTGACCTAAATTTTTTCGGGCTGAAAATTTAAAAAATATAATCATTTTATTAAATGATGAAAAAATTGACCAAAAAATTATAATATAATATAATAATTTTATTAAATAATGAAAAGAATCACTCAAAACAAAACAAAACAAAACAAAACAAAAATAAAATAAAATAAAATAAACTTTCTTTATTGAGTTTTTTAGATATTTTTATACAAAAATTAATTAGATATTTGGCACAGGCCTCAAGTATTGAAATTTTATAAGAATTAGTCTCGTATATATTTGTTTTTAAATTGCAGTTCTACAATATTTTATTGTATTTTATATATCTCTTTGCATGTAAACTCTTCTTTTGTTTACACAATTAATGCATTTCTTCAACTCGGCGTGAAGAGTTTGTTTTATTTTTATTACAAAATTTAAAATACTATACCTTTCAATAGATAAATCGCTTTTTTTTATTTATAAAAAACGGTTATATTTTTCGAACATATTCATTGATATTCATTTAACAAAACTTATAAAAATTTAATTAATTTTTATTTTCTTGTAATAATAATAATTTTTCAATTTCAAAATAGAACAAAGTTTATTAGAGACGTCATTTATACGATACAATCTCTATCTATATATGTACATAGGAGTTTACAAAGAAAATTATTAAGTTTTGTGTGCGTATTGGTAATTATATTGTTTATCACTTTTAGTTAATTTTAAGTGAACTCAATTTTGCTAAATTGAAGATCTTTATAAAACTTGAAAACAAATTATACGTTTTTAATAAATTTCCTAGTTCTTAGAATCACAAGTAATATAAAAGCGAGAAAGCTTATAATTTTAAAACTAAAAACTTGTAAAATTTCTAAACAGACTAAAAGAGAAAATTTTCTTAGTCATGAAACTAAGATGTTTATCGGTTTGGAAGAAATTTCACAACATGTTGAAACTGAAAAAAAAATTAATTCTAAAATTGGGAAATTATTTTCATAACTAAGAAAAACTTAATGTCGGCCTAACAAGACTTTAATGACCGGTTTTGATGATAACAAACTTATGTATATAATTGTGTATATTGAGATTGTTTACAGAAAATATACGCTTAGCACAATTCAAGATACAAAGTGGAAGTCATGATGCATAGTTTCAAATCAAATTATTTGGCGACAAATTTTAGAACAAGATGTAAGAGTTAAGTTATTGAAGGCTTAAAGAACAAATTTTATATTTTAGGATCTATGTACAATTACTAATCTCATGAATATCTCTTTGAAGCACATAAGAATCCTAAAAGTCTTAAAAAATATTTTTTCAAATAAAAAAATGATCAAAATATTTTTGAAAAGATAAAAATGTAAATTTTTAATGATATAATCGATTGAGGCTTTCCATCAAGGCAACTAATTGAACTGCCAAAAATTAATTTTCAAATCTAAAGCAGCTCAGTCGACTGACCCTTGAGGTTCAGTCGACTGAAGTCTGGTCTAGTCAATCGAACTAGTCTATCCAATCGACCGAACATGTTAAAATTTAAATTTTTGCTGAAAACGGCTAGTTTGAACTTACTCTATTTAGTCCAATGGCTAGTCTGATTTTGAAACCTATAAATAGAGCCATTGAGCTCTTATTTTATTCACTCAAAACCTCTCAAACATTCTCTCATATACAATCTCTTTATACTTCAAATTCTTGAGCTTTTTATTCATATGTTTTAGAGAAAATCATTAGATTTCTTGTTGAGCTTCATTGTTATATTTCTAGATAAGTGAGTTTAGTGATTTCATTGTTCGTGCTTATTTGCTCATTGAATGAGCATTCATTTGTACTTCTTATTCTTGTCATCTGTTGTATTTGAGAAAGGCGTTTATCAAAAGAGACTAATCCGCCTACAAGTATTAGATTGCTTGAGAAGGGTGCATTCTTAGAAGAGGCTACTCCGCCTAGACTAAGGAGAGAGACTTCTCTGCCTATTGAATGAGAAGTAGTAAGAAATCCTCTTAGCGGTTGGCTTGAGACAAGGACGTATGCCGTAATGCTGAACCTTGTGAAAATCGTGGTGTTCATCTTCTAGCTTGCTCATTTCTTTTGTTTTACTTTATTATATTGTTGCTTTTTATTGCTTCACACACACCTACACTTAGAATTATTTATTTCTCGCATCGTTTAATTTCTTAAAGCTAGAAAAGTTTTGAATAATTTCATTTCACTTTGTAAGAAATATTGTCAAGTTAAAAAATTCTTGTATATTATTCTAGAAGTCATATTTGAAAAGTACTAATCTTGAAAGTTATACTTATATCGTTAAAACACGACAAGTATTAGTTAACAAGAACGTTTAAGTATTGTGAATTAAAATTGAAATATATTTGCATTGTTATCTTCAATCAAAAAGGGCTTTAAGTTAGCATCTTCATTTGTACTTACATCTTTTTGAAATTTATTATTTTAAGTCATTTCAGATATACTTGTACGTTAATTTTTCAATAAGAAGACATACCTAAAAATTTGTGAATTAATACTTATAAGTAAACTAAAAGGCATACTTGGATTTTATAGTTAAATAATTTTTTTTCTAAAAATTCAATTCACTCCCCCCCTCCCTCTTGGGATTACGCACTTGCTATCAATTGGTATTAGAGCCTAACACATTATTCTTAACAAGTTTTTGTGAAAAAGCTCTATAGAATGTATTGGTATATCCCATTTTGGAGAGGGTTAGTCCTCCACAAGGTCTTCAATTTTTTGTGGTGTTAACTACACCTTTTGGAAGCAAAGAATGAGAATCTTCATTCAAACCATGAATTGGAGGGCTTAAAGAGTAATCGTACAAGGTAATTTTGCTCCCACCAAAACTGTAGAAGGTAAAGAAGTTCCCAAACTAGAAGAAAAAATGAATGAAAATGATATGAAGCAACTTCAAATTAATTCTAGTGTTATGAATACATTATATTGTGCTTTAGATGCTAACGAATATAATTGCATCATGACATGTAAAAGTGCAAAAGAAATATGAAAAAAATTAAAAATCACTTACGAAGGCACACAAGATGTTAAAGATTTTAGGATTAACAGATTAATTAGTGAACATGAAAACTTTAAGATGAATGATGATAAAACCATATCTAGCATGTACAGACGCTTTACTCATATTATTAATTCTCATAATGCACTAAGAAAAACTTACTAATCTTATGAGTTGTTAAGGAAAGTACTCAAAGCCTTGCCACCCATTTAGAAAATTAAAGCTACAGCTATCTCCGAGGCAAGAAATCTAAGGGTCATGACCTTGGAAGAACTAATTGGCTCACTGTTAACATACGAGTTCGAGATAAATGTAAGAGTCAATGAGCAAAACAAGGTCAAGAAATTCATTGCCCTCAAAGCCTCAAAAGAAAGTTCCAGTGATGAGAAAAATAAAGAAATCAATGACGATGACATGCAACTTATCACAAGAAGATTCAGCAAATTCCCCAAGCAAGACAAAAGGATTTCAAGAAGATTTTGAGACACAAAATTTGACAAAAGAGACTCAAGCAAACGAGACCTCAAGAAGGAACCACTCACTTGCTACAACTGCAACAAAATTGGGCACATCAGGCCTGAATGTGCTTTACTCAAGAAGGACTCAAAGAAGAAAAAGAAGGCCATGAAAGCAACCACGTGGGATGACTCCGATTCAAACGAGTCAAGCAATAGTTCAAGCGACGAAGAAATAATGAACTTCTGCTTGATGGCGAGTATAAACGAGGAGGTAAGTTCTCACTCTAGTTCATGCAATGAATCTAGTTCTTCTTACTCAATGCCATCATATGATGAACTTAAAAATAAAATATTCAACTTGCATAAAAGTCTTTTGAAATTGAAAAAGAAAAATATATAATTGAAAAATAAAAATAAAAATTTTTCTAAAGAAATTGAGGAATTATAAGTTTTAAATTAAAATGCTAAAAATGAAAAAAAAAGCATGTTTAAAGAGCATAGTTTACAAGTTGAAACATTTGAAAAAGAAAAACTCATTTTAAAAGTCAAATTTGATAAATTAACAAAAATTTTAAAAAATTATATTTCTAATCTAACAAAAGAAAATGAGATGTTAAGAAAACAACTCACAAGCTTAAAAGGTAAAAATATTAAAAATAATGTCTCTTGTGAACTAAAAAGAAAAGTAAAAGATTACTCAAAAATTATCTATAAATTTACAAATGAAAAAGAAAATTTTGAAAAAAATTTGGGAGCTCAAAGGAAATCATTGAATAAAGAAGAAATATGTTATAATGATGAAGTAAAACTCAAATCCAAAAATTATTTTGTAAAAGAATCAAAGAACTTTTCAAACTCATATTCAAAGAATATCTATGAAAATGTAACTTGTTTTTAATGGAAGAACAAAGGACACATTAAATTTGATTGCCCACAAAAAAGAAACAATGGTATATCAAAGATGGTTTGGAGAGTGAAAAGCACTAATCCTATAAGACCCAAAAAGATTTTAGTACCAAAGAAAATTACTTAATTTGTTTTGTAGGTATGCTTGAGATTCTCATCATCCTCAAAAAAAAGATAGTACTTGGATAGTGGATGCTCAAGATATATGATGGATGACAAGTTAAAATTTCTAAGCTTAACACCTAAGGATGGAGGTTATGTGACTTTTGGAGACAACGGGAAATGTAAAATTATTGGTATAGGTAAGGTTGGTAAGAAATCTTTTCTATCTATTGATAACGTACTTCTTGTTGATGGTCTTAAGTATAATCTCCTTAGTATTAGCCAATTATGCGATAAAGGTTATAGTGTATAATTTTTGCATGACACATGTGTTGTTGAAAACAAAGAAAGTAATAAAATTTTATTTGTTGCAAAAAAATTTGAAAATGTTTACACTATCGATTTTGAAAATCTAAATTCTCAAAATGTTCAATGGTTTTCTGCTGTAAAATGAAACTAGTTGGTTATGGCATAGGAGGCTAGATCATGCTAGCATGGATCTCCTATCCAAACTTGTCAAGAAAGATTTGGGTAAAGACTTGCCTAAAACTAAATTTATTAAAGACAAGATTTTTTATGCTTACCAATTTGGTAAGCAGGCCAAAACGAGTTTAAAAAAGAAATAAGAAATTTCTACAAATAGGCCTCTACAATTGCTTCATCTTGATTTGTTTGGTCTTATGAAACCCCAACGTCTTGGAGGGAAAGCATACTGTTTTGTTATTGTTGATGATTTTTCACGATATACATAGTTTTTAATTCTTATAATAAAAGATGAAGTATATCATGTATTAGCTAAACTTTGTAAGAAAATTCAAAATGAACAGGACTATTCTATTCTACACATTCGTAGTGATAGAGGGGGAGAGTTTAAAAATTAAGATGTAAAAAAATTTTATGACCAAAATAGAATTTCTCATAATTTTTCTACATCTCAAACTCCTCCATAAAATGGGATTGTTGAGAAAAAAAAATAGATCTTTACAAAAAAAATGGCACGAACAATGTTAAATGAACACAAAATTTCAAAATATTTTTTGGCCGAGGCAGTAAATGCTGCTTGCTATGTCATGAACCGAGTTTTCATAAAATATCATTTAAATAAAACTACTTATGAGTTATGGAATGGTAGAAAGCCCAACATTTCTTATTTCATGTCTTTAGATGTAAATGCTTTATTTTAAATGATAAAAATAATTTGGAAAATTTTGAATCTAAATCTGATGAAGGAATTTTTCTAGAGTATGATACAAATAGTAAAACTTAAAGAGTATACAATAAAAGAATCTTGACATTAGTAGAATCCATTCATATAATGTTTGATGAGGCTAATCCTTTTTTTCCTAAGATTCCACTTGATGATAATTTAGATATAAATAAAAGAATGGAAGAATTGTAAATCAATGAAGACAAAGACATAGAGATTCATGAGTCTAAAAGTCAAGATAAACATAAAGACCTAATAAAAGAATGGAAGACAGTGAAGGATCACCCCATAGATCAAATCATAGGTGAACCTTCACAAGGTGTAAGTACTCGATCATCTTTTAAAAATATTTGTGATCATCTTGCTTTTCTTTCACAAGAAGAATCTAAAAATATAAATGATGCACTAGAAGATAAATCTTGGATAATAGTCATGCAAGAAGAACTAAACCAATTTTTAAAAAATGAAGTTTGGAATTTAGTTCTTAGGCCTAAAGATCATACAATAATTAGAACAAAATGGGTATATAGAAATAAAAAGGATGAAAAAGGTATTGTAGTCCATAACAAGGCTAAGCTAGTTGCACAATGATATAATTAAAAAGAAAGAATTGATTTTGAAAAAACCTATGCACCTGTAGTTAGGATGGAAGCCATTCGCGTGTTACTAGCATATGCATCCTATAAAAACTTTAAACTTTTCCAAATAGATGTAAAAAGTGCTTTCTTAAATGGGTTCATAAATGAGGAAGTGTATGTTGAACAACCACATAATTTTAAGGATTATCACTATCCAAATCATGTATTTAAACTAATAAAACCATTGTATAGTTTAACACAAGCTCCTTAAGCTTGGTACGAAAGACTAAGTAATTTCATATTAGAAAATAGATTTACAAGAGAAAAAATTGACACAATTTTATTTATCAAAACGAATAATGAAGACATGCTTATTGTGAAAATATATGTAGATGATATCATATTTGGTGCTACTAATGAGAATTTATGTAAAGAATTTTCTGTATGCATGCAAAAGAAGTTTGAGATGAGCATGATGGAAGAACTCACGTTCTTCCTTGTACTCCAAATCAAGCAAGCAAAGAATGGAACCTTCATCAACCAATCGAAGTATGTACGCGAATTGCTCAAGCGCTTTAACATGGAAAAAGGAAAAGTTTTGAAAACTCCAATGAGTCCCTCAACTAAACTTGACAAATACGAGTAAGGAAAACCGGTAGACACTAAGCTCTACCGATGTATGATTGGTAGTTTACTTTATTTAACTGTAAGTAAGCCTGACATAATGTTTAGTGTATGTATATGTGCACGTTATTAAGCATGTTCTAAAGAACCACACCTAATTGCTGTAAAAAGAATATTAAGATATTTAGTTGGCACAATAGATATAGGCTTATGGTATTCCAAATTTACTTCTTTTGAAATGATTAGTTATTCTGATGCGGACTTTGCTGGTTGCACAATTGACTGCAAAAGCACTAGTGGCACATATTATTTCTTAGGAAAATCACTTGTTTCTTGGTTTTCAACTAAACAAAACTTTGTAGCATTATCTACTGCTGAAGCTGAATATGTGGTTGCGGGTAGTTGTTGTGCACAAATTTTATACATGAAACAACAACTCAATGATTTTAAGTTAAAATACGATGTTGTGCCAATTAAATGTGATAATACAAGTGCGATAAATATTTCTAAAAATTCAATTTTGCATTCATAAACAAAACATATTGAGATAAGACATCATTTTCTTCGTGATCATGTACAAAAAGGTAATATATTTTTAGAATTTGTAAGCACTAGTGAACAATGGGCGGATATCTTTACTAAACCACTTAATGAGGATTGGCTAATGCATATTCGTGAGGTTGAATGATCTTAATTAAAGAAGTATTTTAAAGTAAATTTTTTTTTCATCTCAAGCTTTGCTGGACATCAAAAACAGTGAAAACACACTAACCAGTCGACTGAACCAATTTTTTCTTAGTCCAGTCGACTGAACATACCAGTCCAGCCGACTGAACCGTCGGAGATTTTGAAAAACTGAAAAGTCGAACTGTATTTAAACATTGTTATTTCATTTTTTTCACTTCTCGGCTTCTCTCTCCTAGGGCACGAATATAATTTTTTTTAGGGCTTCCAAAGGATCAAACTCACTCCCATATCTTAAAACCTTTCCATTTCTATTTCTCAAAACCCTTCCATGGCACCTAGGGTTAAAGGCGGTAAACGTAAATCAATTGCTAGAGATGATCCCACCGGTGAAAATGACCAATGGTTCAATTCAAGTCGTGCTAAAGTTCTCTACAAGCATCATCTCCAATCTCTTGATCCCATTTTTGGTAAAATCCTCAGCATGCACTTCTTGGATGTGTATTTTCCTCATGTTTTATGTCTTTTCTCTAATATTGGTTGGGGGTCATACATTTTCTATCAACCAAAGGGTATGTATCCTCAAATCACACGGTTATTTTATGCTAACCTTTCTCAAGAACTCACTCCAAATTCTTTTTCAAGAAATTGGTAAAGTTTTCTCAAAAAGGGTTGACAAACAATTTTCCAAAATCAACACTCATCTCACTCGTCTCGAGGATGCCTTAGGTGTTCCTCCCTATGATACTTCTTCACCCGAGGATGATGGTGATGATGATAGCAATGCCGACGAGAAATATTCTAGCTCTACTTTTTGATATTGACAAAAGAGGGAGAAACAAGTGCGCAAAAAAAAAAGAGCAAAGGAAAAGGCAAAAAGAGAAAGCTCTACTTCACCACACTTCACCACTTCCTTTTCTTTTTCTTGGAGAGCATTATTTTGGATCGTGTACTTATGCTACTTATGCTACTCTTAGTCCTTAGTTTATGAATATTGTTTATCTTATAGTTATGCTTAGATGTTTACTTGGTTTATAGTATGAATGGTTAAGTGGTAATCTTTATTGATCTTGAATATTTAAATGGTTTCGCTTAAATGGTTTCATATTGAATATTGAATGAATATATGCATATTAAAATCTTATGAATGATTGAAAAGAGGCTTACCATTTGAAAAGATCATTTGAAAATATTTTATTGAATAAGTTCTATGATTAAAATGAACTTCAATATCTTCATAATTTATGCATATTGTAAGAGGGAATTTTTCAACTCTAAAATATTATTATCTCATGCTTATTGATAGGGAAGCTTTATATAAATTTTTCTATATTATTTTGCTTTGTGTTTGTCATCATCAAAAAGGGAGAGATTATTGGCCTAACAAGGTTTTAATTACCAATTTTGATGATAACAAAACTACGTATCTAATTGTGCATATTGAGATTGTTTACAGAAAATATACGCTTAGCACAATTCAAGATACATAGTGGAAGCCATGATGCATAGTTTCAAATCAAATCCTTTGGCGACAAATTTTGAAACAAGATGCAAAAGTTAAGATATTGAAGGCTTGAAGAACAAATTTTATATTTTATATTTTAGAATCTATGTACATTCATTAACCTCATGAATATCTCTTTGAAGCTCATAGGAATCCTAAAAAGTCTTTAAAAAATATTTTTTCAAATCAAAAAGTGATCAAAATATTTTGAAAAGACAAAAATTTAGATTTTTATTGATCTAGTCGACTGAGGCTTTCTATCCAGACAACTGATTGAACTACCAAAAATTGATTTTCAGATCTAAAGCAGTTCAGTCGACTGACCCTTGAGGTCCAGTTAACTGAAGTCTGGTCTAGTCGATCGATCTAGTCTGTCCAATCGACCGAACAGGTTAAAATTTAAATTTTTGCTAAAAACGGCTAGTTTGAACTTACTCTATTTAGTCTAATGGCTAGTCTGATTTTGATACCTATAAATAGAGCTCTTGAGCTCTTTTTTTATTCACTCAAAGCCTCTAAAACATTCTCTCATATACAATCTCTTTATACTTTAAATTCTTGAGCTTTTCATTTATATTTTTGAGAGAAAATCATTATATTTCTTGTTGAGCTTCATTGTTATATTTCTTGAGAAGTGAGTTTAGTGCTTTCATTGTTCGTACTTATTTGCTCAT
>JAOTRH010132090.1:0-11124 GCA_034768845.1 Heliamphora exappendiculata | reverse complement strand
GCGGTTCTTTATGCTTCAATAATAGGAAGCCTCATGTATTCTATGCTTTGCACTAGACCCGATATCTGATTTGCCGTTGGCATGGTTAGTAGATATCAGTCTAATCCAAGGCAGGAGTATTGGACTGCGATAAAGAATGTAATCAAGTACCTAAAAAAGACTAAGAATTATATGTTAGTTTACCAAGCAGACAGTCTAGTACCTTTAGGGTAGACAAACTCAGATTTTCAGTTTAACAGGAATTCTCGTAAGTCTACCTTAGGATATGTGTTTACCTTAGGAGGTGGAGCTATAAGTTGGATGAGTATCAAGAAGTCCTGCATTACTAATTCTACCATGGAGGCTGAGTATGTGGCAGCTTCTGAAGCAGCCAAGGAGGCTGTTTGGCTTAGGAACTTCCTAATGGATCTAGAGATGGTACCTTTAGTTCAATCGGCTATTACACTTACTGTGACAACAGCGAAGCGGTTGCAAACTCGAAGGAGCCAAAGGTCCATAAAAAAGATAAGCACATTGAGCGTAAGTATCACCTGATACGAGAACTTATACAGAGATGTAATGTTGTTGTGACCAAAATTACATCACGAGATAACCTTGCAGAACCTTTTACAAATAGCTTACCGACTAAGACTTTTGATAGTCATGTAGAGGGCATCGAAGTCAGATGTATGGCAGCATAGTTATGAGTATAAGTGAGAGATTGTTAGGGTTTGTATTTAATCTGGTGTGTAGAGTACGATTTACACACAGAATATCAGATTTTAGGTTCTTGCAGAATATAAGTTTTATGTTCATAGTTTATATAAAAATGGACATACCATCGGTACGACTGTAGCACGGAATTTTAGTAGACCTGTCTTGCTTACAGGGAACAGATAATAGTATCGTCTATTGTTCTGACTCTCTGTGCTAGTACACTTTATGTGTATTGAGCGGGACATTTGGGGTAATTAATTTTATACTTACTATATAAATTAATTCACACTCCAAGGTTATTATGAATAGTGCTTATTCTCTTAATCCTGAAATAATTATTAATTTACTTATACTTAATATTCGTTATTTTGATACATTAGAAGGTGTGAACTTATTTGGGTCTATATTCTCGATGAGTTGGATAGCAGTATTATTTACATGACAAATATTAATTATTGACAGAATCCATGTCCCAAAAGATCGGAATTGACGATACCCTCTTAAGGAAGCTTATAAGTTTTGACCGGACCAAACCCTGCAGCTGGATTTGATTATCCGGCAGTCAAATAAGTTAAACGAAAGGGTTTAAGGAATATCAAGATGCCAATTAAATTAAATTGTCAGTAATTAAATTTAATTGGCGAGTATCAAGAATCTTAACGTGGAGAGAAATGGTAAGCATTTAATAACAGAAACTCAATGCAAGAAGGTCTTGAAATTATGGGTTAGAGTACAATAATAGTTCTTTAGTGGTGTGAACTGTAATTCAGTATTTTATGAAAATTATAGAAACCGCTGGTAGGTATCTGTGTTCCACTGGAAGTCTTACTCATAATTACTCTCCATGTCCCTGTTGTAGCCCTATATATATGCGGGTAAGCTAAATCAGTTTTATATATTATATATCATATTTTGTCTTTCAAAACGAAAGATATCTGGGTTCTGCCAGTACGAGTTCTCGATAGACCGTAACCCACACTACGTTCGAGATCGCATAAGAGAATATAGTAAAAGATTTGACATGAGCTTCAACTCGGAATCAAATTGTAGTTGAAGAATCGATCGACAAAAGGTATTCTTCTAAATTAACTTTAGTTGCACGAGTTTTATTTTAATCGTTCTTCGTCAAAAGTTTTACCTGGAGTCCGTTTTAGCGTTTGCCCGTCCAGTTAATTTTTTTTATCCAAAATTATTTTCAAAAATAATGATCTTAGTAGTTTTGCCTCCAACAATTATAACTATGATCCAGACCGGGTTGTTACAATCTACCCCCCGTAAAATAAATTTCATCCTCGAAATTTCATACGAAATGTTGTGATTGATTACTTGCATCTCTTCTCTTCGAAATTGTGTCCTTATTTTCTTGAGTTATTCTTTATTGAGGAGATGGATAAGGTTGGACTTATACATTCAGCACTTTGAGTAACGGTTATTTTTACTAATTTCTAAATCCGACTGCTACACAATTTTCAAAGATCACGTTGCATACTCGTGGCACGAGAGTTGTTTGATTAGTGTTAACCTAAAAACCTTTATCCTTCGAGCGTACCCTTTACTTGTAATGATGTAGCAAGGCTAAACTAACACACATCCCAGAGTTGCGAATACGAGCGTACCTCTAATCATCGACGAATATTCCCTTTTCTCTTGTGAAGGTGAACATTCCGTTTATTGATTCTCTTATTGGTCAAGCTGTGTTATCCTTCTCAAACCATTCGTTCCTTGTTGAAGTTTATTTTCTCGATATTCGTAGTCTTTCTTTTGTCGACGAATATTGTAGTTTCTTTCCCTTAGTAGTGGGCATTGAAACTTTTTGTGTCCAGACTTATTGCAATTGAAATAGATTATGTGGTTCATCTGTTGCCCCCCTTGTTCTTTCCAACTTGCTTGTGAGTACAGCTTGATAGGAATGAATCGCCTTTTATTCCTCAATGATTTTTCATGACCAGAGTTACTCCTCCTTTGGTTCTAAATCCTTCTTGAATCTACCAATTCTGATTCTACCACTAATTCCACTCGTACGACTTGTGCATAAGTTGGAAGCTGCACGTAGACGATCCTTCCCCGAATTGATTGCACCAGGCCCCACTCAATCTTTCGTGCCTTTGACTCTTTGTCTAATATAACGGCTGTAGCAAAGTGGCTTAATTCCTCGAAGCGGTTAGCGTACTGGGTTACCGTCATCGATTCTTGTTTAAGTTCCAAGAAGTTTGTATCTATTCCTAATGGAAGGGGGCGAGAAAATACGTTTTCAAAAATAACCCTTCAAACTGATCCCATGTTAAGGCTGCCACGTCTTGGGTGTTATTGATCATAAACCACCAATGGTCCGCTTCTCGTTCCAATAGGTGAGCTACTAAAGCTACCCTATCTGCCTCAACTTGAACTCCCATTGAGTTAAATAACTTTTTGATGGCCCTCAGCCACTCCTCGACCTCTTTTGGTTCTACTCCTTCCCTAAACGCAGGAGCTCGCTATCTTCCAAGCTCCGATAAGAACCACGCTCTATCACGCACATGGAGACAGTTAATGTTGGTGGGAAGCTCTTGTAAAACTTAGGCAAATTCAGGTGCTTCGTCATCTATGGGTCCACTAGTTTGTCGGTGGTGGTTTGGTCCTCTACCAGCCATCCTAAAAAAAAATCTTATGATTTAAGGGTTGTTTTAATTATGGATTATTTTCACGTTCTGGGATCTTGTGGAGTTAACTTTGAGGTTATTTTAGCAAGCATTGAGTGTAAGATTATTATTTTTTTAACAATACTTGTATTTCATGTCATTCAAGCTCGGGTGCATAGGCAATACAAGGTTTCAAAAAAAAAATTCACAATACGCACATATACTATTGAAAGAAAAGAAAAGATTCACCGCTAAGCTTGCTAGGGCCTATCTAAAACAAACACGGGTAGATACATCGGACGACTGCCTTGTGCTCCCCAAAGGTTGTAGTGTCTTTTCTGGCTCTTAACCCTAGACTCTGATGGGTTGGTATGTAGGGTTTGAGGGTCTCTTCCAATTTCTGGATCGTTTACCCAGTAGTTAATCTTCCGAGGGTAAACTAAACGTGACAAGTGGTATGGCGGTAGTAACTATCTAGTCTTTCAATCCGTCCTAGCTTGGTGGTTAAATCTTTATCAGACTCTAAACATTCCTTGTCGTGGTCAAGATTCTTTGTTCTTAGACACCGATTGCAGAATTCGGATTCTAATGTTTAATGAGAAGGTCAGCATGAGTATCGATACGCGTGGATGTACCTCCTTTTCTTACGTAGTAAGTCGAATGTCTTAAACTTGACGTTGCCTCTCGTCTTTTGGATATGTGGGTTAGCTACGAACTGGTCTGGAAAAGTTCAAACTTTGTCGTGTGGTGATGTTGTAGGTTCCCTAATGCAAAACTGTCATCTTTGACTGTAGATCCTTGATGACCTAGTTCAATCCGTTGAAGCCTCCAAATGAGATGTAATATCCTGATGACTACCCTTACTCGCCTAACTACTTGGTAAGGTTTTGAAAGTCAACCAAGAACAGACAAAAACATGCGTAGGGTTTAATAAGGAAAGTTAACTCAATTTTATTGGTTTCAAGGACGGCGATCATAAAGCAGTGAATGGGTAAGCGTTTAGCTGAGAATTTCGAATGACATACTAGGCTGCATGAGATAGAGTAGGGGCTAAGGCGGCTAAGGGAAGACAAATAAGTTCTTTACCAATATTCAACGGGAAAATTCTTCCAAGATGATTCAAAAGATGGATTAGATTTGGGCAAGGGGGTTATGGCTAAAGCAATCACTGTTGGCCCAAATTGAGAGGCCAGCTGAGGCTCAGATGCATTGGAGATAAGAGATCAACAACTAATGAACATTACAAAAGGGGATGTTCTCGGGACCAATCTGTACAACATCTGATCTTGACAAAAGATATGTTTAAGTAATGGGTAGCCAAACTAGATATTTTTTCTAAAGTTACGTCGGCCTAACATACTTCAATTCAAACATCCAAGTCGACTCCTCAGGTTGGGAATTTAAGAGTTTACAAAATTGTTTCAATCGGATGTAGTATTGAGATCAATGGGAGATGAATGGTTGTAGAGGATCTTAGCAATATCGAATGTTCGGGACTAAAGGAATGATATTGAGTTCTACGAATAAAGAGTTAGTTCAAGGATGATGACTTGAATTAAAAGACAATCAAATGCAAATAGTAGTCATCATCTAGGCATGGCTTAATAATGAAAATTCAAAGATAAGGGTATTTTCTAGGATAAAATTCCCGATAGGGTTACCAACAAGACTTGGGTGTAGAAGGGTTACCCATGAATGATACTGGACAGCATTAATGAGGGCCGGTATTATTAGAAGGAAGGATAAGCAAAGAATTTGAACCGGGTATAAAAGTTGATACAAAGGCTTGGGGTAAATGAGAATGGAACTTATAAAGATAAAATTGCAAGACTCTGACGGTGGCTCTCGATACAATATCTAAAACCTCTCCTCGTGCGTACTCCCATCTACCCCTCTTAAAATAAGATAACTTGTTGTATGAGTCTTCGTTCTTGATCTCGATGCCCTTACTCGTCATTTGCATATAGATTCCCTACTATTTTTTATCCCGGTAATGTTCTATCACGACTCACTCTAAGACTTAGACGCATTAGATTTTAGTTCTTATAATGTATAAATGATAATTATGATTAATACAACGTGTCCCACAGAGCCACTACACGACATAATGCACGATTTCCTATAACCCAAGGCCCGAAGGTTCACTAAATGTAGACTCTGATACCAACTGTGACGCTCCGTCCTTTAGGCACGCCGGAATATACATAAATATAGATAAGGAGAATATTCTAGGCATTCATTCATATTTAAATATCATAACTATTACATCACTAAGAGTTTTGAACTGATTAAAAGTACATAACGATTACAATTTCACAAAAAATTCAATAAAAATTACAGTAAGCCCGTGAAAACTGAACAAAAGGACCAAACAGGGTGAACTTCAATTTCTTCAATTCGCATTGTCGAGGTTGGTTGGTCCCCGCCACTCACCTTGCTTTTCAAAACCTCCTTCTTCTTCGGGTGCGACTTTCTCAAAAAGCTCTACTTCCTCACCTGTGCCACGAATGCCATGAGACAAAACCCAGAAGCAAACTCCCTGAACCTTCTAACAAAACTCACAACAAAATATCCTACAGTACATATCGTATACACGCAATACAATTTAGGGCAAGGAGATAAACAAATTTAACATTTACGGCAGGGTAAGCATATATAAGAACAATTATGCAAGTGCGTGATGCAAATGAATAAAATGCAAATACCCAACCCGACATACATCCAGAACCATAACATGAATTCCACGCTGGGAATTGCAGAGTAGACATTATGGGAATTTGATCACCAAACTTATCCTCACCTCGTTTCAAAAGGTAAATGCTTGCCTTGGTTTCATGCCTTAGCTGTTTTACTCAATAGAAACGGCATGGGTGCAGGCCAAGAACATCTTTATCCTCTAGCTAACTAAAAATGTGTAAAACCCCACATTAAGGGCTAGGATGCTCGTTTGGCGTCAACCCACAGTCTAGATAACAAATAGGAATTTCAAGAAGTACTTCACATTATTCAGAATACCAAGATGAGGGATTTAGGACCACCATAATTAGGCTCTCTCCGTAGTTACCATCGCAGTGGGATTAGGTCTGCCGAATTAAGCTCTCTCCAGAATTATCCTTCAAAACATCGTGGTAATGGGGTTTAAGTCCGCCATAATTGGGCTCTCTCCGAAATTACCACCGCAATGGGAGTAGGTTTGTCAAATTAGGCTCTCTTCATAGTTACCCAATTTGCCCAGGTCGACGCCACTTCTATAATATAACCATAACTCAATGAGCGACGAAAATCAAAGGGACATATACCCAACAAATATGACCGAGGTACAAAATAACCAAAACCAATATACATGATGCAACCCACAAGATGCCCAAAGTGCAATGTAATAATGCTTACAGTACATCAACTCGTATCTTGAAGTACAACTTAACAATAACATGGTATGAAACTAAACATGGCATGACGTACAAACCAATATAACATAAAGTACAAGTCTTTAAAGCATAGGATACAACTCATTAAGGCATGGAGTACAAGTATGTAAAGCACAAGCGGTAATTCGTGTGACATAGATTCAACCTACTGGTATGGATTCTATTCATCAATTAATCATTTTCATACACCAATCATTCAAAATAATTCATTTAATGTCCATATCTTTAAGTCCCATAATGTGACATGCCACTTACACACTAAGCCAAATTTAGGTAAATATTTAAGTGCCAAATTTAAAATCATAATAGTGTTTTGGGGTACCTACACAAGGAGTTAAGTTCTGCTTTTTGGACGCCAATTAGATAAAAATATTTTTTACAACTGCTATGGTTAACAGTAAGTTCAGATCCTAGGGTAAATGGGTTATTTATATCATTTAAAAGAAAACCATTCAGCACTTTACAGAGAAAAGTTCAAAATTTGGGCCTCTGTTGGCCTCGATTTTGGGGCACCAAATCAAGGGAAATGGATTTGATATTTGGATAAGTTCTGGTCTAAGGTGTCGCCTACAAGTATCATATTTTGTGCTAAGGCTAGTTGTTTAGAACAAGTTGATGACTTTGGCCATTTTATAAAATGAGTTTAGTCAACATTAAAAGGTTCAGCAAAACTGGTTTTTAATAGAGAATGAACAAGACTTTTGGGGCACTATCCTGGGGTATCTAGGGCTCAGTTTCGGTTAATAAATAGTTTAATATGTTAGATACATTTTTTATGGAAACAAATTTTGGATGTGGCCATAAAAAACATAGAGTTTTGGTCTTACAAAAACATGCAACAATGAGCTATGTCAGTCACAAATTCACAACAGTGACTTTGGGAAGGGTTTTGACCTATCAAGACTTCATAGTTTAGGTTCCTTTTCGGTGGACAGTTAGTTAAATATGTCGTCTACAAGTTTTATGCTTTGACCTAAGCTCGGTTCTCACTCTAACCTAAGGTTTCTATGTCTGGAATCCAAAGTGGTCAGAATCTGACACTCTCTGGTGAAAATAGTGCATCTCGAGTTTTACCCAATACAATTACATCGAACTAATTTTGTATGAAAGATAACTTAAAGCGCTAGATCTGGAATTAAAAATCACACTTCAATCCTTTTTTTAGAATTAGTTATGATAGTTCAAAATTGGTGGCAAAAAGTAGGACTACACAGAAAATCAAGCTAATTAGGGTTTTGGTGTCTTAGCTTAAGACATGTTTAGATTTAGTGTATTTTCATTGCATGAATGTAATGTATTCATATATATCAAAGTTCTAAAATGTATACAAGCCATTAAAATAAAAAACAATTACATCCAAACACAACCACCAATAGATTACACATGAACAACCCTTATTCTAGCCTCACAACGCCTTTTTGAGTGAAATCTTGGTTCTTATTCGTAGGGATATTTATAGAGATGTATTGAGGGGTATTTTTTAAGAGAACGGTAGAGGGTTTAAGAAATTACTTACTTGTTTTGAAGGCCTAGAGATGATGGTTGATTGGTGGATTTAGCTTTTAAGGAACCTCCTTAGTCTTCCTTAGCTTCTTCTCCTTCTTTCTCCTTTCTTTTTCTCTCAAACTCTTGAAGAACATTTGAATTCACAAAATATGGTCTCTCTCTCTCTCTCTCTCTCTCTCTCTCTCTCTCTCTCTCTATGAGGTGAAGAAGAGTTGGGAAAGGATCCTTTTTGTAGAGAAATGTTTGAAGTGGATCTAATGATGCATTGGAAGGTTTTAATTTAATTTTTCTTTTTCTCATTGGTTGCATGCAAGCCATTGCTCTATTTAAGAAATTCATCTCAAATTTTTGCAGGTGGGAAGTCGTCTGGGAGCTGTTTGGGCATACCAAAAGCTGATTTTTCACTATTTTAGTGATTAAATGAGGTTTTAATAAAATATTGTGCAAGAAAATGCACACAATATTAATTTTGTGTATCTTTTGGTGTCTTATCTTACTAAAACCTATTATTTTAGTGTATTTATGATTAATTTAGTATTTTCATGAATTATCATAATTTTTATAGTAATTAATTAAATAGGTATATGCTTTTAAGTCAATTTAAGTTAGTTTGACAAGAATTGACTTTTGACTTATTTATTGTGTAGAAATTTTAAATAATGATTTGTTTTCTTTTGTTGACCTATATTATTATATTATCATGTATATTACTTGTATAAAAAGTCATGAGTCATAATAATGATTAATTTGTACAACATTTTTTCATTAGTAAGTTAAAAAGGTAAAAAGTAACTTTTTATGCACAAATCCTAATGTGGCCACCCATGCAAGGGCATTTTTTTTTTCATTTTTATTGTTATTTTTCCTTTTATTATTTAATTATATCTAAATATCATATTTTGGTGTCTATGTGTCAAATTTTGTGTTTTTAACACTTTTTACTATACTATGGGCAAAATGGTCATTTTACCCAAGTTATGATAATTTTTTATATGAGTCTTTTCTGAGTATTAGCGCTTTGTCTCTAAGTATTTGGACTTTTTAAAATTTTTGGGGTGAATTAGAATTTTAAATTGAATTAGGGTTTTCATCTTTTTAGCAACTTAGGATTTTGTTAACTAATCGTCGCTAATACTAGGGTTTAGGTTGGGTCGCTACACGGGTCGTTACAAACTGGGTTGTTACAACTAGAGCCCGGACCGAGTTGTTATAGTTACCCACATTAAGACCATGATGCTCGTTTGGTATCAACCCAAAGTCTAACTTACCAAAATCAGAATGCTAGTGACAAGCCCGTGGTGTCTAACAAATTCCATGATAAATAATTTCCCAGAACATTTTCATAGATCGGAGATGCACCCAGGGTGTACACATGGATTACATCCAAAAAAATACAAAAGTGGCAACCAGGGATGTCCTAGGCTCAGAACTGAGAAATATAACAATTCTAACGTATCCCAACCTACGACGGTTTATATAGAATGGACTCTGATATGTCAAGATGCAAGTGTGATAATGTGTAACGACCCATGTAAAGACCCATCCCAAATCCTAAGTGTTAGTGACGGATAGTCCACGAGACCATAGAACACAGAAGAAATTTAAAACCCTAACTCGAATCGAAAACCCTAAGTTCGACCCGAAAACCCTAAAAAGGCCTAAGACTCGAGAAACAAAACCTTAACACCTGGAGAGTCTTTCAATATTCTAAATGAAGTAAATATCATGAGATAATGAATTAAAAATAAAAAATTCTCATAATTAGGATAAAATGATCGTTTTGCCCCTAATACAGCAAAAAGTCTTAAAAATTTAAATTTTCACACATAGATACCCTAAATCAAGAATTTAAGTACAATTAAGTAGCAAAGGATAAAATAACATCAAAAATAACAAAAATGCCCCTTAGTGGCCGATTACCTTGGGAAGTATGCCAAAAAGTGACTTTTTACTTTCTTTTAAGCTTAAAATGATGAAAAATGTATTAAATTAAGTATTATGATGATCCAATACTTGTTGAAAAAATAATATACGTAATAATAAAGTGTTATAGGTTTACAAAAGTAACAAATTATTATTGAAATTCACACACAACAAAATAAGTCAAAAAGTCACATATTACTAAAATAGCTTAATTTGACTTAAAAGACTACATCTATTTAATCAATTGCTATAAAAACTATGGTAATATATGGGAATACTATATTTATCAAAAACATACTAAAATAATAGGTCTCAATAGGAAAAGACACCAAAAAGATGCATCAAATTAACTTGTAATACATTTTTTTACACAAAAGGTCACACAAACTAATGCAAAACCCCTTGATTGATGTGGGATTGGGTTTTTGTCCCCCAAACAGGCCCCTAGCTGTATTTATATTCCCCATATCTGATGTTTTAGCCCCCTAAAGTGAAAACATCTCAAATCAACTCAAGTCTCATTTAATTAAAAGAAGGAAAAAGTTTCTTTCAAGGTACCTTTATGTCCCCCTCTTGTCCCATAGCCTTTGCCTATAAAAACCAAGCCAAACAGCCTCTTCTCCACTTGATAATTTTGTGCATGAGAGGTGAAGGACCAGAACTTCATTGTTCTTGAAGTGTTCTATAAGTTTGAGAGAGAAAAAGAAGGATGAAGGGAGATAAGAAATCAATAGGTGTTTCCCTAAAACTAAGTCCTTCCATACCACCATCCCCCGAGCCCTCAAATAAGTAAGTAAAACTTCTAAACTTTGTGTCTAATATCCCTCAAAATATCCCCCAACACATCCCTTTAAACACTCTAAGAATCGAGAATCAAAATCAAACCGAAAAGGCGTCGTAGTTAGAAATTTGGGACTGTTATGTTTATGGGTGATATGAGATGTTGTTGTATG
>JAOTRH010132079.1:0-14221 GCA_034768845.1 Heliamphora exappendiculata | reverse complement strand
AACACCCCGTGCACATGTTCGCACACACACACTTCTTTCATCCCTGTCTTTCACTAAGCTTGTCTACTTCTCTGCAAGTGGTTTTTGAGAGTATGTTTGTTAAGGTACTCTTCCAAACATGTACAGTTCTACACATACGAAAGCTTGAAGCAGTTGATGTTACCATCACTGGACCCTAATGTACAACCTAACACGTTACAAACGGTTTGTTTGCCCACTTTGATTGACTTTTTGCTCATTATGATGATTTCATGGTGTTTATACAATAGTTGGGCCCTTTAGACCACTAGTTAAGTAAGTAATTTGTTGTCACTCTGACTGGTGATGCTGCTTAAGATGAGTAGTATCATTACCTTGAACATGGAATCTGATCAGGTGTTACTTGAGGCTTAAAGCAATCCTATTCGAACTAGTTTTATGTAATTAGCTAAGATAGTTTGTTGTTCTTGCAGCTGTTATGTGGGGGATTAGCTGGATCCACTGCTGCTTTGTTTACAACTCCTTTTGATGTGGTCAAGACAAGATTACAGACCCAGGTTTGGCACCTCTTGTAATTAGGTTGCTTCTTTATACTCTTTTGTAATACATTAGGTCATTTCACGTGCCACTCTTGTGGGCAGTTTGTCTGGATGATCTCTACCTATCATAAAAGACATACATGCATGAAATCTGCTTTTCAGATTTCTTGCCTGTTGTTAGTTAAAATGTGCAATGTTCTGAATGCTTCTGTTGACGTGATGTTTTGCAGATTCCCGGATCTTTTCACCGGTATGATGGTGTGGTTAGTACCCTTGTAGAAATAAGCAAGCATGAAGGTTTAAAGGGTCTTTACAGGTAATGGTTTCCAAAGTGGTGGTGGTCTATTGCTAGGAATTTCACAAAATTGTGCACCACAAATTGGCGCTAATAAAGAAACCTGTGAATCCCATAGTTGCCAACTTGCCATGATGTATTTTTAATTATCTTTCGTAGTGTGCATAAAAAGATTTATCAGAACTTTTCCATACTGTGTAATTAGGTGTTGGAAGTGAATGCAGGTTTATGATGAACCGATCTATAAGTTACTTTGCGATACGTGATTCATTGGCCTTAAATGAACAAAGTAATTGGGAGCCTTAAAGTTGTAAGTTATTATTTCACTAGAGTTAAACCTGCACCCGAACCAGAGAAGGATCTGAAGAAAGCCTGTAGATAAGTTTAGGTACTCGTGTTCCAGTGCTCATAGAAGGAGGTAGGTTCGTTGGTTTATCCCTGTTTTTTATAGCTTAGGGAGGGCTGCTTAGCAATTCAGCATATTTTTGTTTTGTTTCATTAGGAAATGTTCAGGATCCCCTTACTAATATTGATTTTCTGATACTATATTTTGTAATTATGTTTTCTCAGGGGCTTGATTCCAAGATTGGTTATGTGCATATCTCAAGGAGCAATCTTCTTTGCATCATATGAATCTTTCAAGAGGTTATTTTCCGTGGAGGTGCCACAGATTTATGCTCAAACGATCACATATGTACCAAACATGGAAGATGAGGTTTCGTAGTTCCATCTGCGGTTTAGCAGAGCACAGATGTCCGGAGAGTTTGCCATGGCCCAGGCTTGAAGTGTGAGACCTGTAATCATTCCATTTAGTCAGGTGAACTTTTCCGGTACAGTTCATAGGAATTGACCTAGATCACTTCTTCAGACTAATCTCAACATCGGTAGCCAATTTCTTTTGGCATTTTCGTTCACCTCGGATTAATTTGCTACAGAAAATGTAAATTACAGAAAGGATTGTCTCAGTGGCAGCTCGTACGTGCTTGGACAAACTTGAGGATGTGTCCAAAAAAGGACCAGCCGGGAAAAAGGAAGCTGTAGTGAAAGAGATGCGTAACGATCAAGGCAAGCCATGGAGGTGAAGGAATGTATATGCAGGATGAACATGTTTGACGACTTTTGCTCTCAGTTCTGTACATTCAAGTGGTTGTTTAGCTGAAGGGTTGCCTTAGTGGTAACAGGTTTTACTACTGTTGTAGAGTGGTAACAGGCATCGCAACCCGACTCGTATCAGGTTCAATTGCTGCTGTGTTGGAGTGGTAAGAAGCATCATAACCCGACTCGTGTCAGGCTCAATTGCCGCCATGATGGAGTGGTAACAAGCGTCGTAACCCGACTTGTCTCGGGTTCAATTGCTGCCGTGTCAGAGTGGTAAGTGGCTTTGTAACGCCACTCGTGTTGGGTTCGATTGCTAAGGTGTTCTGACTTGTACTGGGGGAAAAAATGGAAAAAAAAGCAGGTGGTTGTCTTTTGGAGCTGGGTGGTTTTAGGCCTTCTTTGTTGGTCTAGCCTGAGTCTTGTGTGTAGATAGTAGATGCTACTCCTTTTTCAGCTTTGTACTACCTTCAACTTTTCAGTACAAAATTCAACCAGAATTTGTCTAATAACATGCACCGATCGATGGGAATATTTACAGAACTAGTCTTCCTTTTGATCAATGGTGGACAAAAAGTTAAAATCTTGAATAACATGGAAGGGAAAGAAAAGAGGGGAAACTTTTTGGGCTAATTTGTGTGATTGTTGCTTATATTTTTCTTCTTTAAACTTTTTTTTTTTTTCGAATTGTCTCGATGACAAAGATTTGAAAAAGAAATTCTAATTAATAAAATTAAATTTTTTACTAAAAATAAAAATAAGCGACATGAAATTTGGCTTGTTGGTTTATCTTGATATGTTTTTGTCCTTTTAAAACTTAACAAAAAATTTTCTCTTTCAATTTCAATTGTAAAGTTCAACAATTATAATAAATTGATCAAATAATTTTAAAAGGTCACTAAAAATAAATATAAGTAAATAAGCTATTATTTGAGGGCCTTCAAAATAGTGATTGAGATCAATTCAAAAAAACAAAAATGTACCATTCAATTTTATTTTATTTCCAAAATTCGCCAAATTACATATTACATTTATCATTTATTGTTTGAAGTTTCAAAGTGGATGAAAAAATGGTTAGTTTTCTATGGCCTGATTTATGACTTAAAATTTTTTTTTTTTTTATTTATATTTTTTTATATTTTTAGTAAAAGAAATTAAATCAAATTTAAAATAAATTGTTAATAATTAGTTTTTAAGTTAGTTTTTTTAATATTAATCAATTGGATAAAAAGTTAACATTTTTTATTTTTTTAATTAAGAGAATATTGTCTTTCTATATAATTAATTATACCGATTATATATAGTTGACATTAGTAGTAAATAAATTATGAAATAGTATTGCCTTTTTATATGGTTAATTATACTGATTGTAAATTATGAAATAGTATTGTCTTTGTGTCGTGCACGTGGGCGTGTGGAGCAAAAACATTATTATATCGTTTGGGATAAGAGAAATTAATTAGTGATTTGAGACCGACAACTTTAAATTAATTAATTACAATTTTACATTTATATGAAGCTTGCATAGGGATGTATTTTACATAAATAATTAATAAAATAATTAATTAAAAATTTATTTATGTAGCGTTTAAAGTATTATATGTTATACAATCGATCTAAAACTCGAAAAACAAAAAGAATTGTAAATTAAGTAGTTAACAACCAACATACAAAAAAAAACTGTTATATTTCTATGAAAATAAATCTAATAAATTTACGTGGCTCTTAATAGAATAAAATAATATAAAAAATTTTATGTAACTGATTCTAATTAATTGAGATAAATGCTTAATTTGATTTGGTAATTGGGGTGATCACTTTAAAATGGTTGCTTTGATGATTGACGCTCAGAAAATTTATTGATTAAATTTATTTGTTAACACAATTAGCAAAGTCGTTGTAGTATAGTGGTGAGTATTCCCGCCTGTCACGCGGGTGACCCGGCAACGATCCCCGGCAACGGCGCTAAGTTCTTGTCTTTTGTCAAATAAGTTGAACTAAAAAGTCAAAAAGAAATGACGAAAAGCCAAAAAGCATTTTAAAAATCTTAGCAGTCCAAGTAGTTTTTTTTTTTTTGCAAAGAAATTTAATTTTTAAGTCATACTATTTGACATCTTACAAAAAAAATAATTAATTTTAGCCACCTCTTTTTTAAAAAAAATATCTATTTAGATCTAAAAAATAAAAGGCAAAGCAGTTTCGGTGAAGAGAAAAAAATAAAAAGTATATTTCTTCTCTCTATCTCTTTTTCTCTCCTTCCTAAATCACATTTGGGTTTTTTAAAAATACATTATTTAAAACCCATTTCAACTATGATAAAAATCGTTTAACATTGTTCTAAATATTATTAATTTGATAAAAAAATATTATTTCAAACCCATTTTAACCATGACAAAAACCATTGAATAGTGTTATTGACATTATTAAATTTGTTAAAAATATTCTTTTTAAAACTTGATTTAACCTCGACATAAGCGTTAAATGATTTTATTAAAAAGATATTTTTATTTAGCTGCTGTCGATTTTAAATTATTTTAGCCACTGTCGATTTTAAATTTAATTTAATCGCTGTCGCCTTCAAATAAAATTTAGCAATTGTCAATTTTAAATATAAATTTAGTCCATGTCGGCTTCAAATTAATGTTAGCTTCTGTCGGATTCAAATTAAAATTTGTCGCCGTCAACTTTAAATATAAATTTAACCGCTGTCGGGTTCAAATTAAATTTAGCCACTATTGACATTAAAATTAGTATATAAATCAAGCTGTTGTTGGCTTCAAATTAAATTTAACTGCCGTCAACTTTAAGTTTAATTTAGTTTAACCGTTGTCGACTTCAAATTAAATCTAGTCGTTGTCGACTTTAAATTAAAATTTGTCGCCGTCAGCTTGAAATTAAATATAATCGTTGTCAATTTTAAGTTTAATTTTTCCATTGTTGGTTCTAAATTAATAGCCTTTCTCGACTTTAAATTTAATTTAATTGGTATCTGACTTTAAATTTAGTCCCATAACTGTAAATTAGCCAAATATCACTTTAAAAAAGATATGTGCTCCAGTTGTCCCATTTTTTCCGTGGAAGAGCAAAGACAATGGCATGTTCACCAAGAGAATTGAATTTTTAAGTGCTGTTTGTAAATGTTTATATTTTTTATTTTTTATTTTTATTTTTAAATTTTTTATAAATTGTAAACGAAAATATGTTTGTAATTATTTTTGTTTTCAAAAACGTATAAATAATTTTTAAAATTTACAAAATTTTAAGAAACAAAAAGAAATATGTTTTCACTTATTTTATAAATAAATTTTGATTGAATTCATCCGTAACCTTCAACTATTACATTTCAAATATTTATGTTACCAAATATATTTTTATTTATGTTTATAATTTTTTTTTATTTTTTATAAATAAAAAATAAAAAATTATAAACGTTACCAAACGAGGCCTCAATGTTTTGAATTCTTGATCCATAAATGGAATAACTATTACTATTTTTTCAAACATAAACGTTACTGTTACCTTTTTTTTTATAGTCCAAGATCTCAAAATTTTAGTCTTCAAGTTAAATTCTCAATTGATCCAGTTATTTTCACAATAAAATAAAATTTAAATTTAAAATAAAATACTAAACTACGCTTGATTCAATTTTAAAGCGGTTTCGTACCCAATTGAATATGTAGGCGACTCTCAGGAGTATAGTTACAATTTAAGTAAATTTTAAATTTTTATTTAACTAAATTAATTAAAATAAAATTCAAATTAAAATAAAATACTAAACTACACTTTAAGTGAATCTCAAATTTTTATTTAATTAAATTAATTAAAATAAAATTCAAATTAAAATAAAATACTAAACTAAACTTACTTGATTCCAGGGCGGTCTCGTACCCAATTTGGTTACATGGGCAATTCTCAAGGTAATCTCAAGTTTTTACTTAATTAAATTAATTTAAATAAAATTTAAATTAAAATCAAATATTAAATTACGTTTAGCTTGATTCCAATGCAGTTTCGTACTAATTAGATACATAAGTAACCTTAAGGGTATAGTTACAAATTAAGTGAATATCAAATTTTTACTTAATTAAATAAATTAAAATTAAATTAATAAGATTTAAATTAAAATAAAATATAGAACCACGTTTGACTTGATTTCAATGCGATCTCGTGTCCAATTGGATATATAGACAACTATCAGAGATACAATCACAATTTAAGTAAATCTTAAATATTCACTAAATTAAAACTTAATAAAATAAAACTTTAAAATAAATCAAATCCTAAAACAAATGAGTCTTACACTCATCAAACACTAAAATTAAAAAATAGAATTTAAATTTGACAAATGATTGTTAAGGGAGTAAGTGCCAACCTGGTTAAAATGTACTTTTATAGTGATGTTATGATTTTTAAATTCTTAAATTAATAAATAAATCTCTAAAATTCATCAAAATAATATATATATATATATTCAAATTTGAACTATGGTTGATTTGATTCCAATTCAGTTCTGTGACCGACTTAGATATGTAAGCAACTTTTAATGGACATAATCAGAAAAGTTGTGAATCTAAATATTCACTCAAATTAAAATTTTAAATAAAATTTAAAGTACAAAATAATAGGCCATCTATTCATTATATATAAAATAAAATTTATAATTTAAATGAGTTTCATACTCTCCAAATAAAAAATAATAAATTAAATTTATAAAAAAAAAAACTACGACTGGTTTGATTCTATTCCGGACCCATGCTCGACATAGATACGTAAACAATCTATTTAAAAAGGTGCAATCGTAATTATAAGTAAATCTAAATATTCACTTAAAATAAAATAGTTAAAATCAAATAGTTTTTTCCTTCATACAAGAGATGTAATTAAGAGATATATTTTATCTTGAATAGGTCTCACCTGCATAATAAAAATTTATTTAAATAAGTGAAATTATGTTAAATAATTTAAAATTAAATCTTTACCTAACAGTTACTATTACCACCAACATTACAGCCGCCACCACCATCATCACCACACTACCACCACGGCCAGCACCACCCACCATCGTCGCCACCACTTTCTACTACTGCTACTGCTGCAACCACTTCCACCACCACAGTGGTCGCCACCACCTCCACCCTTTTCACTACTCCCAACGTACTGCCACATCAGATCTAAAAACTCATAATTGTTTCTCGGTTCTCCAATGTTAAGATCCTAATATGTTCATACATTTAAGTTCAAAATTCCAATCGCTACAGGAAAAAACTTCGGGCATCCAATCTCAGAAAATTTTCAAAAATGTAATTAAAAATTTAACTACATCAATCCATGCAAACTATTCAAAAAAATGCCAAATTTATTCAATTTTTAATCATTCTCACTTTTCTTCATTTAATTCAAACTGCTACCACCACCACGACTTCCACAACCCCACCACCATTACTCCATCGACACTTCTTCCATTAACTCACCACCGCTGTAGCCACCATCCACACCACTACTACACCCACCTCCACCGCCACTATTACTACAACTATTATCACCATTACTTTTAAAATTGCAATCAAGTACAAAAAAATATTTTTTACCAAAAGAAATGGAGTGTCATGTAACTAATATTTTATCCTTTAAAAACACAATATTTTTTTCTCCTGTAAATTACAACATTTAGGCTCTGTCACTACTCACTAAGAATCTCTTCAGTTATTACAAAAAAATTGAAGTAAAAAATAAAAATAAAAATATAAGAATATTAATTTAAGTCACCTATTTACTTTGTAAGAAAATTAATAAAAAAAATATTTTCCACAAGAAAACTGCAATTGTAAGTTTCACATTTTTTCTGTGAGAATTGAATACGCACACAAGAAAATTAAAATGATTATTTTTCTTGTTTTTTTAACTCATTTCCCATCAACTGAACGAAGCCCTAATAAAAGGTTCATACTTGCTGCTATCCCAAATTTGTTCGATATGTTTCACAGAACAAAAAAAATGAGTGGACCATTTTCCATTTACTTTTAAGATACAGAAACAGATAAAAATGGAAGCTCTATGCTTACCAATTCGATGATATGCTAAATACTATATAGACTCACAACAACAAGGTGTTTGTGCAGAGGTTGATTCACGTCACTTCCCATAGACACTTCGCCTACCATAAAATACAAAGAACAAAAGTGAAAGAACTATCCATCTCTCCAAAATTGAACAATTAATTCCTTGCCCACGCTACCTACTAATATTATGTATGGACAGTTTTGTGTGTAAATTGAGTTTTTTGCTATAAAGGCGGAAGTAAAAAAACAAATTGTGTAACCTCACGAAAGAATCACAGTGCCATATCCGTAAAGCCTACACTCGAGCAATCGGAGAAAAGGGTGGGTTGAGTTTGAAAGATGGTGGGATTTCTTCCGTCCTCTTGCAGATTTTTCTCTCTTCCTCTTCCGTGACTGCCTCGATTAAACTTTTAACTTCCTCCTCGATGAAAACCCTAAGCGAATTGCATTGCAACAATTGTTTGTCTCTTTCCCACCCGATGGCAATGGAAGCTTCTGTGCAATGCAAGATAGCAACACAAATGGAGAATGCTTGTAATGCAGATAACTGTGCATGGAAGTCGACTGAATACCTTCCTTCCTCAACAACTGTCATGGTCAACGCCGGTGTATTTTCTTTTGCTCCCTACATAAAAGTAGAAAGGAGAAACAGTTCATGAAAGCCAGCCCAAATTTATAAGAAAGCAAACATATGCACTAGAGTGCATTCAGAATCAACTTTGACTTCAAATTTGTTGTGCTTGGTGTCTTGAATACAACCCGTATTATTTTATAATCCGTTCAGAATCCACTTGACCCTATTAATAGACAGATACGGTTCCGAATTATATTGGGTATTTTCCGACCCTAGTCCCTTTTAGAGTTTTCTATATAAAGAGATGTATGCGGCCTCTAGTGTTTGTTATGTATAAACAGACAATGCCAACTCTCTTCATAGTGATTTTACCATCGATCTTCACTTGCGGACGTAGGCTTACAAGACGAACCACGTAAACCTTTGTACTTAATATAATTGATCTGTTGTTTATTCTCGCATTATTTGTTCCGTCATAACAAAATTGGTAATTAAATCACCATAGTTATAGTTCATAAAAGCATCTTAAGTTTTCTCTTTCTTTTAGCAAGTGAGATAGGAAGACTTTGCTCTTATTACAACTGGCAGTCACAGGCACTATCAAGGAAAAGAGAAACCAAAAAGAGTTTCTTTGCAAATTTTGTCTGTCCAAAATACACTGTTCTGACATGCAATTGCAAAAGTTGTAGAAGTAAGTTTTTGCATTAACTGACTTCTTAACTTTGTGGAGATATTCTTCTAATGTGAGGTTAAGTTAAAAAAATATGATGCTCAACAATCAGCATGAAGAGAACTGCATAAAAAATGGAATCAACATATTGTGTTCCAAGGGAACGTCGTGTTTGTTTTACAAATGAACTCATTACCATTACAAAAGTTGTTCAAATCTCCAAAAATGAAAGACGATAATGAAATGCCACAATGATCGTATTGAGTTGTTAAACATCTTAAGACAGCATATAAGAACAAATGAAATTCATTTTGTAAGCAAAATGGATCCCATACATGCAAAACATTTTGGGGAAAAAATATTTGATTTCCTAACATCCATTTGGTGTGTCCTATAGATCCATAAGAATATATATTGAATATATTGGTATTTCCCAAAAGGGCCAAAACAAATCTGGATACTGACAATTGAGACTGCAAGTTGTTATAAGTAAAGGTAGTGTATTATAGCCTAGTGGCAAACACAGACATGTGAAGCTACAATGGCTTGTACTGTCCTAATTTCCCAAGAGATTCCTTTACTTCCTCCTCACTGTAATTGTTCCAGGAAACACACTCAGAGAGGTCCCAAATTCCCAATCACCGTATAAATGCACCAGGTGTTTATTTTCTTTTCATAGTGATCAATCAACTTCAATATAAGGGCGTTTGTTTCAGCATTTAACTTACAGCTCACCTAAAAGTTAAGAAAATCTAAACAGGTGTGCTTAACTGCTTTTAGCTTTTTGCTTGTAACTTCTTATTTTAAATCAACAAACATAAATTCTACTACTTGAAGCTATAAGTTCACGACTTTAACAAATATTTATAATTTATGTTTCAAGTCATAATCATATCTTTTCAGTTATAATAAAAAAGTTCAAAATTTCAGCTCCACCAAACACCCTATGCTTAATTTTAAACTTTTTGTTATCCAAGTTAATGCAAAACATTTTATTTTGCATAAGACGAGAAGCTTACCCGAACAAAAAGTTCCAAAGGCTGTTGATTCTCCATGAGCGGATGATCTTCAGCACTCTGAATATCGGGATTGCCAAAAACAGTCAATGGGCATGCTATATCCCAACCACCACAGTCGCAGCCTCCACCCATCCTCCATCGATCAAGCAAAGGTGATGGACCACGATTCCCAGTACAGGGCAAACAATGGTTTCCAGAAGGGGTGACTACATTTACCTTAGTTGGGCTAGTGTAATCAGGAATTCCTTCCTTTGTCCCTTCAGCCGCAGAGAGGTCAAGTAAATATGTATGTGGTTGCTCACTCTTTGCATCCCCTCCCTTGTATCTCAAGCTTTCCCTCTTTTCAAAGGGGACTTGTATGACAATAGCTGCTATTTCAAGGCCTGGATGCAAATCTGTCGATGCCCAAGGGTGTGGAGTAGGCGAATCAAAATGGCCATTTTCGATAGCATGTTTCAGTTGCAAATCATCCAACTCACAATTTCCACCAATTGAGTTTTGATTAGAAATCTTGAGAGGTTTAAGAACATCGGGGGACTGGTTAGGGTTTCCTTGAGCTGCAACACTTTGTCTTGCTCGCGCAACGTCGTACAACACAAACTCGGTCACCATAGAGTTGTCAAAAGCCCTGGCATCTTTGAACTCTGTACATAAATAACAGGAAACACGCATCTGTCCCACCACAGAAGACTCTTTGTTCCAATCTTTCAATCCCCATCCACTAGCATTTCTCTTCCTTCTGTTGTGAAAAGTGTAAACCCATTTCAAAGCATTGTCTGCTTTCCATCGCCGAGCCACAAAAACATCTTCTGGAAACTTTGATGAGAACTCAAAGAATGGCACTCCTTGTTTATTTTCCAGCTTAAGGCAGCCATGCAAGTGAGCTGGTAAACATGAAACAGCTGAATTACAGAGATCTTTTTTGACTAACTGAGTACCAAGGTCAGGACTCCGTGATGTGTTTGAGAAATCGTTAAATAGAGACTTCCGCAATGTGTTGTTCCTCCTCGTTCTTGCCAGTTGAGCTGGCAGAAGCCCACCAGAACTACTTGCAAAACCCAAAGGACTTCGATGAGACTTGGATTTGGTGAACGAATCAAACATCTTTCTGATTGGGCTGAACCGTGTCCTTGGACTGCTGGGTCTAGAGCCATCACTTTCTGATTGAGAAGGTGAACGGGATAGTGCCAATTTAGCAGATAATGACTTGTGCAAAGTGAATGCATCGTCTCTTTCCCAAAGGCCATTACCATCATTAATAGGACTAACAATCGGATCACATTGGAGCTTAGAATTCTCTATTTTTTCACTCTCTACATTTTCAGCAGAGCGGTGCTCTCTGCTATTTGAATTCAAAGGGATTTCTGAAGGCCTCTCAGATGAGACAACACTATCCGTACTCGCTGATGATCTCTTCAGTTCCATGAACGAGCTATCTTCGTCAGAGCTACACAAAGAGTCAACAATTCCCAAGGAGAAAGTGACGGCAGTCACGGCTCCAGGTCTTGATAATTCAATTTTTCTCCTACCTTCCACACCTCCACTCTTCTTCATCTTCCTTACTTCTCTGGAGCTTTGATATACAGACCCCCGCCTTAGCACTTCATTGACTTCCAGACCAGAAGTCCAAGATGGAATGTTTTTACAAGATGAACTGCGATAGCAATGAAAGTTAATCTCTGCGAAGCCCTCTTCTAAGCTCAATAAATCATTTGTAGAATCGGGTTTTCCTTCAATGCTTCTCTTTTCAGATTTTGAACGACACTGGGGAGACGGAAGAACAGTTTTTGGGCTTGCACCCAATTTGCAATACTTGTCAAATTCCAACCCCATGTCTAGTCCCATCAAAAGATCTGCAAGCTACAGAAAATAGAAAAAGGGCCAGCATGGATCAATAGCTACAGTGTAGAGCAGAAAAATGGTAGCTATCTTTTACGCTAAAATAGAACACAAAATCAAACTTAAGCCAAGAGTTAGAACTGAAAATGATCTTCTAAACAGAGTACCTGCAACAAAATCGTGGAAAAGAACGTAGACTGGTTTCTCAGGACACCCAAAATGAAACCAAATTTTTGAGGGGTTTGGAATGATTGGTAATGAAATCACTTTTAAGCATAAAGCCATTAAGATGGAAGAAAAAAGACAAACAAAATCTAATGTTTATGCCAATGCCGAAGCAATCCACAACCTTAAATCAGTACAAAAATTTTCTTGGTGAAAGGATTACAAAATAATGTCTACCTTTAAATAACCTTTTTATCATCCAATAAAACTCCACAGACAGATTATATCTTTAATTATTGAGTGAAGAAAAAAAAAGTTCACAAATGATACACAAAACAAAGATCTCACAGAGAATAGATCCCAATTAAGAGAACACAATTCAATTACAGGTTCCAGTCGAAAACTATAATGTATACTCACAATAATCCATACCCATTTGCTCAATTGGAAGGGGGGAGGGGGAATCCACAAGCAGACTAATAGAACTTCAAAACCCAACTTTCCAACAGTTCAAATACATAAAAGCAAAATTCATGAAGGGTAATGTTTGGAAGCTCGAGGCCAGAATAACTTCAAAAATCCTAAAATGGGTATCTATAGGAGCAAGCAGGAGGTACCTATTCAAGCACAAACATGGGTACTAAACAAACAAAATCATTAAAAGAAAAAAAAAAAAAGACACAAATGCTTGTAAAATTGGACATACCCCACCCGCTAGATCTAGAGATTGAACCCAAAGAAAAAACCCAACCAACTGTAAGTAGAACCAACCACATTTACCAATCTCTTGAACTCAAAGTCATCTGAAAGTGCTCAATTCACACACAGATAATCAAATTTAATCAGAGAGAGAGAGAGAGAGAGAGAGAAAAACCAAAGAGAACCCATCTTAAAGAACAATACTAAGCTGAGACAAAAAGGTGAAGATGCGTAAAAAGAGAGAAACGATGATAACAAGAGCAATAGCAAGTAATTAAAGCAATGTCATAACAAAAAGAGAGCAAAAATTTTAGAGAGGACACATGTTACACCGCATGAATTAGTACATACTCACAAATATGATGGATTTTACATTTAAATATTGGTGTGAAACTCATTACAAACCCATTACACTAGTAATTATGCGATAATTTATACTGCGTAATATGTACTGAAAAGAAAAAGAGAGCGTGCCTTGAATAGAGAGAAAGATGAGTGGGTGGTGATCAATGTCTCCCTCTCTCGAATGAAGACGACGATTCAGAGACAAAGAGAGGTACCAAACCTCTGTTCATGTCTTAAAAAAAAAAAAAAACCTCCTTTGGTCATCATATTTTGCAATGTTCATTGTTCTATACAAATAATCTACTCTGTTGTGTTTGTTCTGTTCCCTCTCTCTCTCTCTCTCTCTCTCTCTAACTTTTGCTTTTTCGTCGTTACAGTCTAGGCCGGTGCTTTGAAGAACATCCCTAAAAATGGAGTTATTATCCGGTGATTCTCAAGCATTATGTAGCGTTATATTATTACTTAATATGGTAACAATAAATTTTACAGTAAAAATATATAATAACTCATTTTTACTAGTTGGTTAATAAATAATAAGGCTCCATTTATTTTAACATAAAATATTTTTGAATAAAATATTTTATTTATTTTTTATTATTTAATTGATAATATTTATATAAAATATTTTTTTAATAAAATATTTTATTTTATTAAATCAAATTTAACTTACAAAAAAATAATTCATAAATTAATTTTAAAATAGTACATTCCCAAACATTTACCTAATATTTTTAGGTTATTCTTCTCTCACTGATGTCATTCTCATCATTCTTGAGAATTGTGTGTGTGTGTGTGTTTTTGTGAGAGAGATCGTAATTTTTTAATTAAAGATATTATATTAAAAATTATAATTAAAAAAATTATTTTTATAAAATTATATTATATATAAATTATTTTTTAAAATAAAATATTTTACATCAAAATAAATAAAATTTAAATAACT
>JAOTRH010132068.1:0-14222 GCA_034768845.1 Heliamphora exappendiculata | reverse complement strand
TATATATATATATATATATATAGAGAGATAAATGTTACTTGATTTAAGTGATATGCAAAAATAAAATATTGAGAGCATTTTTATCAGTTAGTTATTGTATATGAATAAATCTGTGAAAAAAATAATATAAGACTAAAACTCTGTTATCAGTTGATAATATGATATTTACTTAAATTTTTTTAAAAATAAATTATTATCATTTTACCCAAAATAATTTTTATTAATTCCCGTGTTTAAATTTGGTTCGAAGTTACCAAATTTTGAAAGACAACACAAAAGGAAGCTAACAAATAAAATTGGACAAATGGTCAAAGCAGTTTTCACACTTTCACTCTCTCTCTCTCTATCCCTCCCTCCCGTGCGCATTGAAAGTGGACAGCCCTTTTGTCCCATAAGTCTAATCTCTCTACCATATTAATATGTACTAAGTCTATGTTTGTACTAAATTTTTTTTATAAGTTTTTAATTTTTTGGTTTTATTATAAAAAAATATATCTAAAAATATATTTAAAAAATTAATTGAGACTAAATAAGTATACTTTTTTGGAGGCTTTTAAGTAAAAAAGCTAGTCCAAACATATGTTAAGTTATTGATAAATAAAAAATTAATATGTACTAAGGCCTTGATTGACAAGTTTGACTTTTTAGTTTTTTTTTTTACGAAAAACATAAAAAAGTTAAGGTTGTTTGTTTGACAAGAAAATAAAAAATTTAAAACGTCAAATTAAAATATAAACTCTCAAAATATTTTATTCAAACTTCTATCACTTTTAAAATACAATAATGCATCTTATTCATAACTTATTTACTGTTAAAAAAATTAGTATACTTTTTGTGCATTAACGGTAAATAAAATAAAATTATAAAATTGGACTTACATGCCGTATGAATATGATGATGCAAGTAGATCAAGGCTAACGTTTGACGCTATGTCCTTAAGACAGATTCGTTCCCGCTACGGTGCTTACGGTTTCACGGACGTCTATATTCTAGGATACAATGGTCTGAATTCCACAGATGAAGCACTGTAATTGGTGGGCCTGTCCAATCAAACAATGTTTTATACTCCTTTTAACGGACTCCGACACAAAGTATGTAATAGACTCAATGTAAATTCTCTGTCTAAAATCAAAAGAGGAACGTCAAATATATAAACGTAGTCATGACTATTCAAAATAATTACGAAACGAAAATGCACGCATATTCATACCGAATAGATGCCACCAAATGACACACCTCTAGAATTGTGATTTCTCAATTACCACTTTCAATTAATTTACATTCACATTAAAAAATAATTTCAAATTATTTTTTTCCAACAATCTCCCACATGAATGAAAATTAATTGGATCGACTATGCAAACGACAATGCAAGACTATGCAAACACGAAGAAAGTACAAGCAAAAATTTTCTGTATAAAGATAGGTGATTTTTGGCCTTCAACCTTCCCCTGTAATAAACTATCGGACTTACTGGCTAATCAGTAGATGTGATGCATTGAACTGTTCAGCCATTTGTGTAAGTCAAAACAATAGAATATCACACAAAATCTTTCCAACACACATTTTGGCCTTGGATAATTCTTAGTTTCATGAGTGCTTTAGAGAATGTAGCCTTACCATTCTCATAGAAATGGCCCTTTCTCACCCATATAGGTAAATTCCCATTAAGAGTATCCTGCCATACCATACTTGAATTTTTCAAGATATGAAAATTATTAAAAACATAGCTTATCCTAAATAACATTGCAGATATCACTGTAGTATTATAGGAATTGGTAGGAGATATAATGTCTACAGTGATTCTACTGAGTCACACACAATTCGGTTGTCCCTTTGAACCTAGATCTTGGGGTCTCCAGTCAGCTAGATTGGGTTGCCATTGAGGCGACTCATAATTTATAGGTTTTAATCTCATTTCCCTCGATGATTTATTAACTAACTCTCTATACAAATTTTAGGTTAGCGGATCCGCGATGTTATTCTTTGACTTTATATAGTTTATTGTGATAACTCCATTAGAGAGTAGTTATTTTATAGTATTGTGTCTTCGACGAATATGTCGAGACTTACCACTATACATATTACTCTGTGTCCTTCCAATTGTCGATTGGCTGTCGCAATAAATACAAATTGTAGGCACAGGTTTTGTCCACATTGGAATGTCCTATTGGCGAAACCACTCTACTTTTTCCCTGCTTTATCTAAAGCAATAAACTCAACTTCCATTATGGACCTGGTGATACACATTTGCTTGAAAGATTTTCAAGTCACTGCTACACCAACCAAAATAAAGACATATCCACTCATTAATTTTGAGTCTTTGGTATCAGATATCCAACTTGCGTAGCAGAACCCTTCTACTACGTCTGGATATCTCGTATAGTGCAGTCTATAGTTAAGAGTGTATCTCAAATATCTTAGTACTCCAACTATTGCCGTCCAATGATCTATCCATAGACTACTCGTGTATCTACTCAATTTATTGACAACACACACAATGTCCGAACAAGTACAGTTAGTCAAGTACATTAAACTATCAATAATTCATAAATATTTTAGTTGAGATATGCCATCTTCAGTATTCTTCGATATGTGAAAATTTAAATCTATAGATGTTCTCGCTAAATGATTATTATATTTTTTAAATTTTTTAAGAATCTTCTCAATATAATGTGATTGAAACAACACATATCCTTCAGATGTTCTAGAAATTTTAATTCTTCGCATATCATCTACAGCACCCATATCTTTCATGTCAAATCTTATGTTTAATATTATTTTGGTAGTTTTAATCATATATTGATTACTACCAATAATAAGCATATCATCAACATAGATACACACAATGGCATATTCATTTTTTGTGCCTTTGAAATTGACACATTTGTCACATTCATTTATTCTGAATTTATTTTGACATCATTACGTTGTTAAATTTCTCATGCCATTGTTTTGGAACTTGCTTGAGACCGTACAAAGATCTAATAAGCTTACACACTTGCCTTTCTTTCCCTGGAACAACAAAATCTTTCGGTTGTTCCATATATATTTCCTCATTCAATTCTCCATTTAGAAAGGCAGTTTTAACATCCATCTGATGTATCTTAAGATTGTACAAGACTACTATAGCAATTAACATCCTTATTGATGCTATCCAGTTAATCGGAGAATATGTATCAAAATAGTCAACTCCTTCCTTTTACTTGTATCATTTGATAACAAGTCTTGCTTTGTATCATTCTATTGAACCATTTGCTTTTATTTTTCTTTTGAATATTCATTTGCATCCCAGAGGTTTATTACCCGGTAGAAGCTCTACCAGCTTCCAAGTATGATTTTGCATGATGGATTCAATTTTACTATTGGCAGCCTCCATCCACTAAGGTGCTTTAGGCGTGGACATAGTTTTCTGAAAGCTTTGGAGCTTATTTTCTAATAAGTTAGAAAATTTGAACCAAAGGATTCTGAAGTCCTAACCCTTTTACTGCGTCTAGGTTCATCTTCATTTCATTCTTGGTCTTGACTACTGCCCATTGCAGTGTCAAAGTCCTTTTAAAAGGACTCGATTATTGTGTAGAATTACACGAAAAAAATATCTTCAAAAAATTACACGTTTTTTGATTTAATAATAGTATTTACATGCATATCTTCAATTTCTGACTTATGTATTAGAAACCGATATGTACTGTTATTATCTGCATATCTAAAAAAATATACAGTCAACGATTTTTTATCCTATTTTTGTTCTTTTGGAAACAAAGACCGCCACCTTAATCAAATATCTCCACACTTTTGAGTATTTGTAAGAAGGCTTACGACCCTTCCACAATTCACATGTCTTTTTATTTATTTTCTTGTTGAGCAACTTATTGAGAATATTATTCGCAGAAAACAAAATTTTCCCTCACAAGTTCTGTAAAAACTTAAAGTTTATCACTATTATCAACATGATTTACAAATAATTGTCATTATCATAACTATTAACACATAATATTGATAAACTCATAGTCTAGTGACAACATAATATGTCACTCCATCTCTTTCTTCATAGGAGATTTACAAAATTTATCTATTTAATTTCAAGAGATAAATCTCCTCAAATCATTTATCAAATGATAAACTTCTTCAATTTTATAAGAGTAAAAAATTATATTCTTAAATCACGATTTTATGCTTAGTGCAGTGACAATCATGTATTCGTTCAAATAATTGGATAATCACTACAACATAAATCAAATTCACATTCTAATTTTAATAATTAGCTTGTAGGGCATAGTTGTTTAAAAATAACTAAACATTAAAATTAGAATTAAGCATGTCATTAAATTCACACAAAGATTTAAGTATCAAAATATGGGACATTCACTCATATTTTAGTCAAATCCAAATACAGTCCGTCTTGAAATTAATATTAGGATTCTTACTTAATCTACACTTGTATTTAAGTATAATAATTAAATTAAGCTTACCATCATTTGAAAAAAGAATAAAATAAATATTCATGCTCCGTTTCAAAATATTTTGGCCTCATATACATACTCATATATTTATATGGAGCCAAACTAAATTAATCTCAAAAATACTGAACAAATTTGCGTTAAATATGTAATTAAATAATAATTACCATAATTATTATTCGCATATAAAAAGTCATGGATACAAGTGATAAAATATGCTCACATATTGTGTCACCCACGTTCAGATCAAGAAATCCATTTATGTTAAATTCATAACATTAATTTAATTTTCTGACAATCAAACATGTCATACAAAATGTAGTTAAAATTTTCTTATATTAGAAAGTTTTAAACACTTCACTAGAAATAGCAAATTAAATTTAAAATTCATCAAAATAAACCACGCTTAAAACGGATTCATAGGCCAAAAAAGCCATTGCAATATTTAAAGCACAACCAAATGTGACCTTTAAGAGACCCATAATACTGAACAGGCGCCTCGCGCAACTGTTCGTCTTCTCCAAAAATTGAACTGACCATGCTGCGTTTGGTTCAATAAATTGATTTCCTTTAAATTGCATTCAAATGATGCAAATAAAATACCCTCAGAAAGGTATTAAGACAAATATTCCAAATATATAAGTCTATCAAAACAAACCACACTCGGATCGGGATTCATTCGAGCACACAAGAGTCAAAAAAGCAGTCACGATATTTTAGTACAACCAAACAAGGCCTTGTTAAAACACAACTTACAGCGCCGCTTCGCTGTGCATCGTCTTCGTCCCCAATAACTGCCTGTAGGAATGTTTGGATTAAAAAATAATATGCAATTTGAATAGAAAGACTTAATCTATCACATCTCTCCTAATTTACATCCAAACTACGGAAAGAATATATCGATGAAAAGGTATTGAGACAAGGATCCTATTGATACAAGTCTCAGATCAAACAAGACTCAAAACAATGTTAAGAGTTTTTTTTTTCCAACCAAACACGGTTCTATAAACAAACCCAACACTGAACGGTCACATCATCCCCGTTCATCATCGTTTTCTTATTTTCATCATTTTTTGGATGCAGAGAAAAACAAAAGCCACCGTTTCAAATTAAAACCAATCTAATCCTGCAACCGTTTGGAATATATATATATATATATATATATATATATACTGGCATTGAACGGAAAGTGAATCAAATTATATTTTAGCCAATTTCGATTTCAATACATACTGGCAATTTGAACCCCATCCGTGTGCTTTCATTGTGATTAGTAATTTTGTAAAGAAAGGAAGTTCACACAGACATACAAATAGAGAAGGAAAAGAAAAAATGCACAAACATAAACAAATCTGTGACTATTTTTTCGAATCACCATTAATTAAAACGAGTTTTAAGATCTAAACATCAATGAAGAATCATGGAGTTGCAATATGATGAAGTTGAAAAGATTATTCCCCGAGCTATAAAAATGTGTATATATAGAATATGTCTTAAGATGGTTAGAAAAATTAGTATACTTTTTGTACATTAATAGTAAATAAAATAAAATTATAAAATTGGACTTAAAGATCGTATGAATATAATCATGCAAGTAGATCAAAGCTAACGTTTGACGCTATGTCCATAAGACAGATTCGTTCTCGCTACGGTGCTTACGATTTCACAGACGTCTATCTTTCAAGATACAATGATCTGAATTCCACATACAAAGCACTACAATCGATCGGCCTGTCGAACCAAATCATGTTTTATACTCCTTTTAACGGACTCCGACACAAAGTATGCAATAGACTCAATGTAAATTCTCTGTCTAAAATCAAAAGAAGAACGTCAAATATATAGACGTAGTCATGACTATTCAGAATAATTACAAAACGAAAATGTACGCCTATTCATACTAAATAGGTGACACCAAAGCACACACCTCTAGAATAGTAGTTTCTCAATTACCACCTTCAATTAATTTACATTCACATTAAAAAATAATTTCAAATCATTTTTTTCCAACAATTACTATCATTATCAACTATATAGAATTGTTGATATCAAATATATAAAAAAATAAAATTGTTTACTTTGAACAAAAAACAAAAAAATTAACTTTTTACCTCAACAATCAATTTTAAAAAAATTAACCTAAAAACTAAGATAGCAAATAACATACTTTAAACTCTAATTTAATTTTTTTTAAACTAAAAACATAAAAAAAAAACTACAAAAAACTAACTTTTAAACACGTTACTAATCTAGCCCTAAATAAGTTATTATTTACCTCATTTCTCTCCCAATTTTTTGACAAGATATGGAGATTTGCAACAATCCCATTTGGTCTCTCTCTCCCCCCGGATCTTTTTTTCCTTCGATTTTCTTTGTTTACACCCCTCCGTTTTCCTCCCTCTCGTCTTCTTTCTTTTTCTTTTAGGTAAATTATAGTGACCTCCTCTCTAAAATTTAGTAAAATATCAATTTTCACCCCTGTAGTTTCTAAAAGGTCATTAAATTTAGATTTTACATTAAATTAGTCTAATTATTAAATTTTTGCTCAGCGGTGCCTTATTTGGTGTGTTTTATAAATAAATTTTTATGATCCAATCCATTCATTATGTAGAACTCGTCGAGTTTGTTAAATATATAAAAATTCAGATTCATTTAATATCTATAACTAAGTGATTGAGTAACATTTATTTAACAATATTTTTTAAAATTATAATTTTTATTTATTTATTTATTCAGAAATCTTATTCAATTACTAAGTTACAAATATCGGATGAATATGAATTTTCACATACTAAACAAACTCGACGAGTTCTACGTAATGAACGGATTAAATCATAAAAATTTATTCAAAAAACGCACTACACAAGGCACAACTGAGCGAAAATTTAACAGTTCGACTAATTTGATGCAAAACTTAAACCAGATGGGAGGTTAGTGACATTTCAGAAACCACATGAATGGTGGTTGATGTTTTACTAAATCTCATGGGAGGTCACTGTAATTTACCCTTTTCTTTTTCTCTATGTTTTACATGCTATTTATGTTTTACTTTTAATTTTTAACTAACTTGATCATCGGAGCAGCTTTCGGTTGAATGCCATCGGGTAATTCATGTTTATTGATCTTTGTAGGTGTCCATTTACATGAAAGCGCAGTCGAGCCGAGTTCAATCATCAAATAAATATAATTTATAAATTATCTCCATACATATGTATATATATACTCTCACCACTTGTTTTTTATCATCCCATTGTTTATAATACCACTTTTATATCTTAATATATATTTACCATATTAATGCAAGTAGATTTTTGCTAATTACGTCAATATTAAGGCTATGCCAACACAAAGTTTGTAGAATGTTCTTTTGTGGAAATTGTGTGAAGACTGTAATATTATTTTAATTAGTTGTCGAAGAAGAGCAGCGCTATGCGAGTTAAGGATGATTGATTTTTATTTTTATTTTTAAAAATATTTTTAATGTATTTTTATAATGCCTCTCTGCTTGGACGTTTCTGTTTTTATATTCCCTGCATGTAGGCTTATTTCTCCCCTTTTTGAAAAATTGTGTTATATCCAATTATTTCTTATATCAACTGTGTAATGAATTTAAAACTTTCTAACATTTTCTTATTAAAAAAAGTCATCTCTCATTTCTAATTTAACTAATAAAAATAAATTAGTACCATTTTACCCAAAATAATTTTCATTAATTCTACTGTGTTTAGGTTTAGTCCAAAGCCTCGTTTGGAAATTGTTTTTAATCTAATTTTTTTGTCATTTTGCTTAAAACCAAAAAGGCCAAGAAATATCATTTGAAAACTCAAAAATTTTTATCCTTTTAGCCTTTTTACTTGTTTACATAAAATAATTTTATATTTTTTAAAAATATCATAAATTTTATTACACACATCTATTTTTTATAATATATATATATATATTTTAAATCTACTCATTAAAATCTATCAAACGAGATTAATGTTAAATATAAAATTATGTAAAAATAAATTTAAAAAATTTATAACAATTTTTTCCTAATTTAAAATTCTTTTCAACTTAGGTCCTGATTGGCAACCTTGCTTTTTTTGCTTTTTAGCTAAAAACACCAAAAAGCCAAGATTATTCGTTTGGTAAAAAAATTAAAAAATTAAAAAGTTAAAAAATAAAATCAAAACACAAACTCTCATAATATTCTATCTAACCTCCCATCACTTTTAAAATATAATAATACTCATTATTCATAACTTATTTACTACTATTATTAACATATATAATTATTAATATTAAATATATAAAAAAGTAAAATTGTTCACTTTACACAAAAAAAATTAAAAAAATTAACTTTTTATCCAAACAATTAATTTCAGAAAAACTAGTTTAAAAACTAAGTTATCAAACAACCACTTTAAATTCATTTTAACTTTTTGGCTAAAAACATAAAAAATAAATAAATAAGCTAATTTTTAAGCTAATTTCCAATTGGGGCCTTAAAACTATTTCAAAGTCAAATTTTGAACTTATTATGTTTAGGCTTAAAATGTCACCAAACAAGCATTTTTCTTATTTAATTTAAAATAATTTAAAATAAAAAAATGTAATTTAAAACAAAATTACCAAACCAGCACAAAGTTACCAAATTTTAGAAGACAACATGAGGAGGAAACTAACAAACACAATTGGACAAAATGGTCAAAGTAGTTATCTATATATATATATATATATATATATATATTATATATCTCGATTCTCTCCCCTCCCGTGCGCATTTAAAGTGGACAGCCCCTCCCCTCCACGGATTCGGGGATGTTGCTGTGCAGCGCGCTGCGCAGCTTGGTTGAGTTTGAAAATATATTTTTATGATTAAATTTGTTTATTATGTAAAATTTGTAGAGTTTATTATTTATAAAATAAATTTTATATTGATTTGATTTTTATAACTAAGTGATTGAATAATATTTATCTAACAATTTTTTTTCAAAATTATTATTTTTATTTTTTATTTATAAAATAATATTAAGACATTTTACTTAATCACTTACCTATAAATATGAAATCAATCTAAATTTTTACAAAAATAACAATTTTTATAAATTTTACGTGATAAACGAATTTAATCATAAATATATGTTTCCAAACTAGTCCCAATCACTGTGCAGCACCTAGGCTGCGCAGCAAAATCCCCGAATCGCCCCTCCGCCGTTCCGTAATTCTCTTCATTCCTGAAAACGGAATCTCAACCTGGATTTTGGCCCATTCCGAATCGGCGGGCCCCACCCCATCTCGCATTTACGGACATATGCATCATATCTATCTATTTTCTAACCTCTATGTATGTATGTATGTATGTATGTATGGGGCGACGCCGTTTCCACGGAGTTGGTGCGGTTCGGTCAACTCCTCCGTCTTTCAAAATAAAATTTGTTGGGTGGGTGACTTGTCACATGGATACTGGGCCGGTTTTGAATAATTGCTTATTTATTTATTTATTTAATATTATATATTTTTATTTTTAATAAATTTTTTAATTATTTAATTAAATTATTATATAGTTTTAGATTTCTCTTATTCAGATAAGTTATAAAAAATAAAATTTTTTAATCAAAATATAAAAAAATTTAAAAAAAACAAAAATAAGTTAAAATAAACTAATTTTTATATTACTTATTTTTATTTTTAATGAATTTTTTTCATCTTTTTATCAATTTTTTTTCTTTTTGAATATATGGAGAAAGTAAAAAAATTTAGTCAAAAGTTGAAAAAAAATTTTAAAAAATAAAAATAAACGAAATTCATGACATTTAGCCCAAACATGGTCAATATATTAAGGACTTGTTTGTGTTGAGGTATTAAAAGAGAATGGATTAAATTAGGGGGATAACATTGGTCTACCAAAATTTTTTTATTCCTTTAATATTGTGAATTCTACATTTATATTGTGAGACTCAGACTAACAGTCAGATAAATAAAAAATTACTAATAACTCATTCTTAGAATTAATAATAACAAACTCCCTTCATATTATTAGTATTAAATTCTGAATTATCTTTTATTTTTATCTAATAATTAAAAATAACTCTATAATTCTTATCAAATTCTTTATTTCACTTCAACTAAATATGAATCAAGTTTCTTACTGTATACATAATTCCATCCATAATATCTTGATATATAGATATGAACCAAGTTTCTAAAAAAGGATAATTTGACTTGACGTCCTATATTTATAACTTGTTTAAAGATAAGAATTATTAAAATCTTATAACCTAACAAGTTCTGAAAATTAATTCTATACCTTTTTTTTTCTCTCTCTCTCTCTCTCTCTCTCTCTCTCTCTCTCTCTCTATATATATATATATATATATATATATATATATTCTTCCCACATAAATTCAAACAAAACTAAATGATTTTAAATAATACGGTTTCAAAAATGAAACCATTAAAGACACAAATCTAAAAACAATTCGAAATGAGAATTTTCGATTGCATGTGTATATTGACATTTTATCACTAAGATCATATTTCAACGAATCCTAAAGACACAGAAATCTTTCATCCATTATTTTTAAAAATTTCTTACTACAATGCGAGTCAAAAATAAATATTTTAATCTCTCTTTAACCAAATAGGAACATTTTCATTTGTTAATTACTTAATTGGTCAATATTTCCTAATGGAAATGTTCCTCTCTTTTTTGGTGTTTTCCAAATGAGAACATTCTCATTTGTTAATTGGTTAATTGATGCTGCTACAATTATCCAAAAAAGTAATAATAATAAATAATATGTCCATGTATATTGCTAGTTTTTATTGGAGCCTAGTTCTCATTTTGTATTAATGTGGTTGATAAATTTTCTCATTGAGACATTAAGAAAATAAATTTTAAGTTAAATTAATAGAACTGATTGAACTGATTAATGGATGCCAATGATTTGGATATCAAAGAATATGAAAAGAACAACCAACATATTTAAAAACTAGCCGACAATTAATGTAATATATATATATATATATATATATATAGTGTAATTAAAAATAAGGGTAAAATAGTCCACGGCCATAATTAAATTTAAAATTAGAATCTAATGAAACAATTAACTTGTTAATGAGACTTATTTTTAACGAAATAACAAAAATGAGACTCCACACTAATTATCTCAAACATTGAGATTCTTAGTATTATTAATTCCTCATATTCTATACAGTCTTATCTAAAATAACAAACAAACTTTAATAATTTTAATTTTTAGTATGTATTTATGCTTAGATTTAAACAAAAAATTTATTGAATTTTTTATTTATTTAAAAAATTAAATTATTTTGATATTTTTAGCTAAAAATTTAGATTATATTTGTTTATAAATAAATAAATAATAAATATATTAAAAAAAATAGTTAAAAAAATATTACCAAATCATATAAATATAAATATTGAATCAATTTTATTTTTTAAACAAACTCAATAGATCTCATATAATGAACAAATCTAATTATAAAAATAAATTCAAAAATCAAACACAAGTAAGCATAGAGCATGTTGTCCACATTAGAGACTAGCCTTTGTTCGGAAGGTTTAAAAAGTGTAATTTTTAAGAGGATTAACCTCTTAGGAAGAAAATTGAATTATTTGGGATACAATTTTTAGGATAGTTTTTTAAAAAAAATTTTGTTAAAATATTTAATATGTTATTATTTTTTATTTTTAAGTTATAGCATTTAAAATGATGGCATAGTTTTTTTAAAAAGTTAGTTGACTTTTTAATTAAAAATATTATAATCATTTCAAATAAAAAATAATGAAATGTTTGAAATATTTTATAAATTTTTTCTTAAAAAGAAGTTAATAGCATTTTTAAATCTACTAAACAGTATAACTTAAAATATAAATTTTTTAAATAGCCAAATAAGAGCTAAAAACTTGGTTGGTAACTAGTTTAAAATTTATTTTTAATTTGTATTTTTAATCAAAAAAAATAGATTGAGTTAAAAGTACATATTTGATAAGTTAAATTTTAAATTATTTTTTAAAAAACATTAGTAGGCAAAAAGTTTTTTTTTAGTTTAAAGTAAACAATAGTGCTATTTTATATAATTAATTATAACAATTACATATAATTAATATTAATAATAAATAAATAATAAAATAAGGGTAATAATGGGTGGTAGTTTAAATAAAGCATCATAAGTATTAGTATTTTGATTTAATTTTTTAATATTTTAGCTTTTTGTTTATTTTTTTTTGTCAAATGAACTTTGTTAATTTTTTTATTATATATTTTTAGTTAAAATGTCAACAACCTGAGCTTACCGATCAACGTCTAGGGCCCTGTTTCGGATTAATAAAAAGCTTTTTTTTTTCTAAAAAATTAGCTTTTAAGCTGATTTATTTGGCATAATAAATTTGTATGACTTTCTAGAAAACTTAAAAAAAAATAAATCTATTTTTTTCTTTTTTTCTTCTAACATCTATCTTTTTAAATTATTTCAAACACATTTATTTTTTAATTTTTTTAAGTTAAATTTCTTGAAAGTCAAGTTTAAAAGTTATTCCAAACATGCACTAAAGTTGCCTATGACTTTAGTTTTTTTATAGGACTTTAAAAAAAAAGAATTTAATGAACTTTTTTTTTAAGTATTAACCTAATTAAATAAAAGGGCTTTCACTTAAATGCCTAAAAAAATAAATTTTAATGTGTAAAATTCATCAACAAAAATTTTAACGCGTAAGGTTCAATTGCGCTATTTCTCTTAAAAATACCCTGCAAACAAATAAATTTATCTATTTTGCATAACAAGCAGATAAATTTATCTGTTTGATATTCATCTATTTAATATGCAAATAGATAAATTTATCTGTCAGGCATATCTATGTGCCTAACAAATAAATTTAATTGTTTATATATGAATATAGATAATGCGAACAGATAAATTTATCTATATGTATATTTATATCTAATAGATAAATTTATCTATATGTATATTTATATCTAATAGATAAATTTATCTGTTTATATTTGAACACAAATAATACAAATAGATAAATTTATCTGTTTGCGTATCAACACGATAATGCAAATAGATAAATTTATCTGTATTCTTTATACATATTTTAAAAAGACACAGATAAATTTATCTGTATTCTTTATACATACTTTCAATAAGACAGATAAATTTATCTATATTTTTTACATGTACTTTAAATAAAAGACAGATAAATTTATTTGTGCTCTTCATATATGTTTTGAAAAAGTACAGATAAATTTATCTGTTCTAAAATAATTTTATCCCAAAACAATCTTACATGTTAAAACTTTTATACAGATGGATTTTACTCGTCAGAATTTTTTTATACTGAATGAAAAATAGTAAATAACCTATAATTTAGACTGTTCATCAATTTTTCGTTAAATAAATGTGTTCTTTTAGATTGTTCTTACCAATGCAAAAATAAAGATCTTAAGAAGAAAACTCAGTTATGAACAAAAAAAATAAAGGTAAATTACACTTATATTTTTTATATTTAAGAATTATATCACTTTCACTTCCTCTATTCTCTGAAATATTACTGTGCCTCTATATTTTTTTATTTTTGTAACATTTAGGTCTAAAAGTTAACAAAAATTGGACGAAAAAACAGTGTTTTCACTGTTTCAACAGTGTTTTGATGCTTTTTGTTTTTTGTATTTTTAATTACAAAATCTTATTTAAAAAATTTTAATTAAAAAATAAAAAATTACTAAATACAAAAATAAGTAAAATAAA
>JAOTRH010132057.1:0-14222 GCA_034768845.1 Heliamphora exappendiculata | reverse complement strand
GTACAGAAGTACAAACATAGGCTGGTTTGTATAAAAAGCACTCTTGACATCACTCGATTTAGCATAAAAACTCACTTATTTTCTTGTATAATAAATTGGCATGCGCGGTCCCGACAGATTGCACCAATCCTTGCATTGTGTCCTGAATCTTCAGTACTCTTGATCTTGTGATTGGCCCTTCTAGGACTTGCAACGGATTTCTGAGACTCTGTCCACCATCTCTAAGACCACCTTGATTCCCATCATTGTAGTTCTCGAATTTGTAAAAGCCTCTCTCACCCTTTAAATCTCGCTTTTGTAGAGTCAAAGAAAGAGAAATCTATGCTACGATCGGGAACAATTTTTCGATTCACAAAAGATACGAAATAGAGTTGACGAAGTTTGGGAATTTTGAATCTTATTACCTCGGCCATTGCCGCCTGATCCTGTTCCGTTGTCGTCACCGTCGTTACCGTGGTGGTTGTTTTCTTCCTTTTCGACGTTCTAGGGCTTGAGGAGGTTCCTTCTCCGATTCTTTTTGATAATTTTTCCATCGTTTTTTGAGGCATTTTGAGTGGTTTGGGTTGAGATTGAAGATTGAAGGAAGAGGAAGGTGAGGAGTCGACACTGGTTTTGAAAAGAAATTGCATGAGAGATGAACAGTTTTATAGAGACAGAGAGAGAGAGAGAGAGAGAGAGAGAGAGAGAGAGAGAGGAAATGATGTGACGTTTGGGGGATCGACGCCTCTTTATATAGACATAACGATTTGTGTCGACACAAATGGCATTTGGTGTCGACACTTTTTGTGGCGAGTGTGGGTATCGAAAACAAGAAATAGTGTTGACACGTTTTTAGAAGATGTCGACACATTCGGCTATTTTGGTTGATACGATTAAACTTTGTGTGAAGTACTTTTGTATCGACACAAAACTTATTTGTGTCGACTCATTTTGAGTCCTGAGAGTTTCGGCTCTTTTGTGTTGACACAAAACTTATTTGTGTCAACATTAAACTTTGATACCTGAAAGTGATTTCATGAAACTATTAGGATGTCAAACCATTTGTTCAATAGGTATTTGCACACTTGATATGCTCCAAATATACTTTGACTTAAAATTGTTTGACTTAATTTTTAATTGGGTTCAACACAAAATATTCTCATGCAAGAATATTTAAGTGTTTTAATCTTTTTGAGAGATTAGTCATTTTTTTGACTAAATGTGTCAACTTAATTATTCAAAATGTGTTAACACTTTTATCTTAAAAATATAAAATATAATCATATTAAATCCATTTATTCTTAAAAAATAAATTTTAAAAATCATCCAAATCAAAATCAAAATAAAAAACTCTTGGGCTAACAAGTTGATTTTTTATTTCAGTTTATTTTGCTGTAATCAGTTTATTTTGGAGCTGAAGTTAGTTGATTTTTTTTTTGGCTAAAGTCAGTTTATTTGGAGCTGAAGTCATTTTTTTTTTGCTACATCCATATACTCCTTGGTGACCTTAAAACATGGCTCTCTTGATGGTGGAATTTTTAGGGCTGAAATCAGGATAGAGATTGAAATTGGAGTTTTTATGCATATTAAAATTGAAGCACTCGTCACTTTGTTATTTTTGGTGTTTCAGTTCTTGCTGAAGGTAACTAAAATATTTTTGTTGTTTCAGTTTTTGCTTAAGGTAACTAAAATGTTTTCGTTGTTTTAGTTGTTGGGGGTCGAGTTTTTTGAGTTTGTGGTGAAGCTGTTGGTGGACTTTTTGGTGAAGTAACTGTTGAAGGTAATTGCTGAAGGTAACTAATTAATAACTCCATTAGCAATAAAGTAGTTTGCATATGGTGGAGTTGTTGTAGTTGTTAAGGAATATGGAATTAGATGAATTAGCAATTTTATGTTTTAAGTTTTGAAGTTCTGAAGCTGGATAAGTTGAATTAGCAACAGTTCTAAAGCTGAATTAGCAACAATTCTGAAGCTTAAGTTGAATAAACTGAATTAGTAGTTTTAAGTTTTGAAGTTCTTAAAACTTGTACTGTTGCACAAAGGCAAGCAATGCAACACACATTTTGGTTTGTCTTCAGTGATTAGTTTGTTATGCTTGCAGTGAAATTGCTGTATGAATGGTCGTGAAGTATGCTGACATATGGGTACTTGAATTTTCAATTGAAACTTTATTTCTTCAATTAAAGAACCAATTTTTGAGGGCATCATTCTCTGTTGATAATCAAATGGCATAGAAATGTTTAGGCTTCTTTCCCTTCATGTTGAAGTATATTGGCTGGCCTTGTACATGATGATGTGCCACACCCCTGTGGTACGCTTTCTCTCAAGAAATTCAATACTTGTGGAAACAAAAAGCATTTTGACTAAATAACACATGCAATTGCTATGTAGGAGTTTTTGTGGAAGGAAATGAACGAAAATGATTGAAAATGATTTTCGTGCATAGCAGCAGTGAGATGAGGTTCTTGCCCATCTTAAAGGTATCATCACCTAACAATAATGACATACAATTGCTATTTTTACGAGTTTTTTTTTTTAATTTGTTTTTATCTCATTTTTAATTTTACAATTTTAAAAATTTTCTACGTTGGAATGACATATGGAGAGCATGTAGATGGTGATGGTCTCGTTACATATTACTGAGTTTCTTTATTTTTTGTAGTCTTTTTGTATGGCTTTCATTAACCTGGGATGTATATTTTGTATAGTACCCATTATCTCACTTTTTGTATAAAACTTAGCGTATTTTTGTTTTAAGTGTAGAACCATTTAGTTTGAAACTAAATTGTAATTAATGAAAATGTATTTTTCTTGAACTTATGCAACTTGTATTTATGAAATTGTTAAAATGTTTCATTTCATACTAAGCAGAATATTTAATTGACATTACTAGACTTTTTCATTACTAATACATCACATTATACTTTATGCTGAGCAAAATAATACAACGCTTCTTACTGGTCAATACATCACATTATACTTCATTACTAGATTTCTTTACTCATATTTGACAAATACATGAATTTATTTACTTTAATACCAACCTAACAAACAGAGTCACCAAGCACATTACAATTAAAGCAATGTTTACAACTACCAACATCCTCATTACAATTACCCACGCCATAATTTTCATAGACTAGTCAGGTGTTTTGTATTGATGAACAGAAATATGGGTAGGTTGTTCCACCTCGACCTCAGCTATTCTTTTATTATAACTCTTGCACTATTCAAAGAACTTGCATTATTCGGTTTCATAATTCAAGTACAATTTACTTAATTTTTTGTTGACGTTAAAATTTTTATCGCTACTCTTCGACTACAATGACATCTTTTATTTTTAGAAACTGATCCTCCTTATGAACATGTGCTTTCAGACCCATTAGACATTTTGATTTAACACTACAATAAATTACAAATAAATTTAAATTTTATACTACAAGAAATTATAAAATAAATTAAAATTCATATAGAAATTAAAACAACACATAATTTGATTTAACATTGAAATAAATTATAAATAAATTTAAATTTTATATTGCAACAAATTATAAAATAAATTAAAATTTATACAAAAATTAAAACAATACATAAAAAATTTCTAACCTTGTGAACAAAGGGTAAAACAAAGGAAGCACATAAAGAAACTCAGAGAGAACGTTATATATAGATGGCTACTTGTACACAAAGGGCAAAATTGGCATTTCAAATGAAGAGTACTCATACATAATTTGATGGCGGCTAGGTTTGAGGGCAAAATGGAAATAAAAACACATGTTAGTAATGACACAAACGGCTAAGGACGAAACTCTAACATTTGTGTTAGTATATAACAACATTTCAAACAGTAAATCAGGTCAATGTAATTTGCCCAAAAGAGTGTGATTAACTATATTTGTTCAAAATCTCAAAAAAGATCAGTATAATTTACTATTTAATTTTTTATTACCCATTTGGATAATTATTTAGGCTTTTTTAATTTTTAGTAAATTTTTTTATCATTTAGTCAAAATATTATATTTTTCGACTACGTTCATCGAGACGAGCTAAAAAATTAAAAAAATTGATTAAAATATATAAAAAAGTTAATAAAAGAAAAAAATAAACTAATAAGTTAATATGTTTCTTATTTTTAATTTTAATAAATTTTTTTCATCTTTCAATTAAAATTTTTTATTTTTTTGGTTCGTCTCGTTAAGACGATTTCAAAAAATAAAAAAAATTAGTCAAAAAAATTTAAAAGAAATCACAAAATATAAAAATAAGTAAAATTAACAAAATTAACAAAATTTAATCTAAACAGTCTCTCAATGTTGCATTTTCTACCATATAGGACAGCAACTCGAAGTTTGGGCCATCTAATATTGGGCTTTTGGCGTGCATGATTAAGACAATTCAACAGCCAAACGAAACCACCGTGAAGCCCGGAATAGTGAAAGGGACAAAAGAGATATTTTCTTCCTTCCTTTTGGTTCTAAGATAATAAATTGTGAGTTTTTAAAGGAACATAAGTTTTTACTAAGAGTTCACTAATACAAGTATTTATAATTGTGTATAAATACTTGAATACGGTTAGGTTTTTAAGCTCTTTTATAGGCTATCTCTTTTTGACAAATTTGTGACAATATTTTTATATCTCCATTCTCTTATTTAATATTTGTTTGCTCTTGAAAAGATTTTTTTCCAATGAACAGGATTTAAAAGAATCGAGAAGCATCTTTCACCGATCGATCGGTCTATTAACTGATCGATCAATCTTTTTTGCAGAAGTTCACCCTGGTGCAGTCTTGTTTTTTACCGAGAGCTTCTGTTCACCGATCGATCGGTCTTATGCGCGTTTTGTTTCTTAATTTGTCATTAGGGTTTTGTTATAAGTAGTGGTTTTGTTTTATGTTAGGAGTGGCTGCTGTGTGCGAAATAGAGTTTTCGGGCAACTATTTCTAAAGGGACGGAGAGATCGAGAGGTTTTGATCTGAATAGGTTTATGCAATTATAGGAGCTTCAAGACTCTACTCAAATACCAGAAGATTGTTTCTAAAGGACTTGAGAGGAGGCTCAAGTGAAAAAGACCAAATGAGGATTCCGACGACAGACACGTATAGATTTGGTGTACGAGGATTCGGCAAGAAGACTGGCTTACAATAGGTTGAGGATTCAATTGAGTATTATAAGAGTTACTTGCAACCAAAACTTTAATTATAGTGCAAGTCATTTGGACTTGGATAAGCCCCGCGATTTTTTTTTAATTGCGTTTTTTTACGTAAAAATCACAAGTCTTGTGTATGTTTGGCTATTTGACAATTTGCATCTTGTTTGCTTTTATTCTGCACGTGAAGCATCAAACAAATAAGTTTTTAGATTTTTGAAGGTAAACCGTTTTTCAAATACATTTTAGGGAGTTATCAATAGACCAGGTCGGGATTGGCTAGCTCGCATAATTAGTGTCTAGACCTACCCACGGGTTATGCTCGACGGGTTATTTTTTTTGTGACGGAGAGGGCTTGAATTTAAATGATTAAACTCAAGCTCTACCTGATGAGCTTAGCCAAATTGGACTAGTAGCGGGTTAACGAAATTTTATATTTTTTGGCATGATTCGTTCATTTTGTAGAATTCGTTGAATTTGTTATTAATGCAAAAAATAAAATTCATCCGATATCTTTAACTACATGATCGAAAAATATTTGTTGAACTATTTTTAAAAAATTATATTTACTATTTATTTATTTGCAAATAAGTGTAATCCATTCACATAGTTACATATATCATATCAATTTTATTTTTTGTATGAATAATAAACTCGACAAGCTCTGCATATCGAATGAATCCGACAAAAAAAAAATATTCGAATGATTCATTTAAATTGGAAGAAGACTAATTGTTAGCCCAATGGTTTTTTAATTTGATTTTGATGATTTTCGTAATTCATTTTCTAAGATTAAATGATTTTAAATAGATACTATTTTATATTTTAAAAATAAAAGTGTTAACACATTTTGAACAATCAAATGTGACACCTTAACAAAAAGAAAAATAACTTTTATCTCTAAAAGTTCAAACACATAAGCATTCTTTAATTAGAATATTTTTATATTGATTTAATTGAAAATTAAGTCAAACACTTTTAAGGCAAAAGTATACTTGAAACTTATCAAGTGTGTCAACACCAATTGATCAAATGGTTTGATACCCTAACTGTTTTTCAAGCTGATCTTCAGGTACCAAAAAGTTAGTGTCGACACAAACTAGTTTTGTGTCAACACAAAAGTGCCGAAGTGCCCAGGACTTATTTTGAGTCGACACATATTAATTTTGTGTCGACACAAAAGTGATCATCATTTCTGGTTTCCGGAAGTTTGGGTTGATACAAATGAAAATTGTGTCGACACAAAGCAACCGAGACCTTCTGCAGATTTTTTGTGTCGACCCCACAAAAAATTGTGTCGACCCCAAGAATATTTGTGTCGACACAAAACTACCGAAGCTGACTGTAAAATTTTGATGTCGACCCCAAAGCACATTCGTGTCGACACAAAAGTACCAAGACTTCTTGCAGAGATTTAGTGTCGACACCATAGACAAGTTGAGTCGACACAAAATGGTTCCTTCGGATGATGAAGTTTCAAACGAGTCGACACCAGATTCATTTGTGTCGACCCCAGAACGTTGGAAGGTAAAGTGAAAAATTTGTGTCGACCCAACCACTTAAAGATCCCTGCCCTAAACACTTTGTGTTGACACCAAAGTTATTTGTATCGACCCTAAAGACGAAAATTTAAAATTTGACAGATCTCAACGGTTGAATTTTTAGCATTTATTGCCCCCACCTACCTCCAACAGTCAAGAACTCACAAGAATTTATATAAGGAGTTACTTCTCAGCATTTAAGAATGTTGGAGACTTGCAATTACTGTTCCATTAATCAAACCAATCTGAAAAATCATCAAGCTCACATTTATTGCTGTAACTCATGTTCTTGTTGCTCATCTCTCTTTACCCTTTCATTTATTGTAAATCAATCTTGTAAAAAGAGTGAGTAATCTTCATTTATTACACCTCATTTATTGTAATCAAGGGTGAGTCATCCTTTAACCTTTGAGTGAGTGAATCTCATCAAAGAAGAGTTCAAGAGAGATTAGAAGAAAACAAGAGCTTGTTTTCATAGGATCTTCTTGAAGCTGTACAGGCTTGTGAATGTGCCCGTAAACATTCAAATAGCTCAAGAAAAATCTTGAAACTTGTAAAGGCTTAGAATACGCCCGAAAGTATTCTGAATAGTGAAAATACTCAAGGAAAGATCTTGAGGAGTGGACATAGGTTAGGATAAAGCCGAACCACTATAAATCGCTGGTGTCTTGTTCTATTTCTCTATCTCTCATATTTTAATATTTGCATTGATTATATATTTGAATATCTTGTTTTATTGCAATATTAAAAGATTTTTGAAAAAAATTTTAAATTGCTATTTTTTTAAAAATTCAATTCACCCCACCTCTTTGGTTGTCTAGATTTAGCACTAATGAACCAAATGATTCATTTAAATTGACAAACTAATTTGATGCCTCAAGAGTAAGGATCTCGTGAATGGAAGAAGGCATTGGAAGTCTAGAACGGAAGATGGGATCAAGAATTTTTATAGTGCTGACAGTGGGCGGACTGATGGTGAGCCTTTTCGGGTTGGGTCGGGTCGTTGGGCATGGTGGATTCTAACAAGTATACCCAAGCTCATTCCAAGTATTATTCGGGCAAGCCGCTCGCCCGAGCATTGGATTTGGACCCAACGAACTGGGCTAACTTGAGTTGACTAATGGACTAACAAGTAAAATGATAACACTTAATACATTTAATGAATGAATTGGACAATAACGTGCATTTAGTAGAAATAATAATTTCTTCCGCTTTATCCCGTCCCTACCCCCACATGTTCCTACTAACAAGTGAGTATGGATGATGGTATTTGCTTTCTCGCATCGCCCCCGATTATACAAATTTATTTATACAAATATATAAATAAAGCTAATTTATAAAAATATAACAAGAATAAATATAAAATTATTATATTTATTTTTTTAATCTTCATTTTTATTTTTATTTTTACTTTTAGTTTAATCATTCATCAACCGTTATTTTTTACTTATTATATTATCTTTTAACTTTTATTAATATTAATTTCTTAAAGTTTATAAATTATTTATGATATATTATCATCCCCACTTCTTCTTTGGCTTTCTCTCTTCATTCTCACCCTTATAAAATAGAAAATGGGATAGAAACACAATATCTCTACCTCACCCTGTTGTATTGCTATTCCTGGTAGTAGCTCGCTAACAAAACACATCGAGGCAGGGTGTAAAATAAAAAGTTACTTTACGAACCAATTGGGTCAGGTAAGGTTGTGTTTGGATATCATATTTTTTGAAAAGAATGGTATTAGAGGTTTGGTTCGAAAATTATTTGTTTTTTTTTTTTTTTATGAACTTCGAATTGCTAATAATCTTCCAACACCAAAATTTTGAGATATGATCTAACGACATTTAATATATTAATTAAAATAAATAAACAAGAAAATTCGAAATAGAAGATCTCGATTCTATCTTTGTCAAGGGCCCACATGGCCACAAAAAGTATCTGTGTGTAGAGCTTGCTTTTTTTTTTTAATTTTAATTTTTTTTTTACCGCTTTAACTTATGACTTTTTGCCTCTTCTCGTACTAAGATTTTCGTAATTCTGTGAATGTATTTTAATTTTAAATAGTCGCTTAAATTGTGTGCTTGTGTGTGCATTTAAGTCACTCTTTTCGTAGTTTTTTTGGTCATAACAAAAATAACTGTAAGAAAAAAAAAATGAATGCATAATAAAGAACAGAAGGGTTTTTTTTATAAGTGGATGTTACAATCTTTCCCTTTCACAAGTCCCTACTTTTATGACTTATAACTGATCTCTACTGCTTTTTCAAAAAGAATATTTCAAATTCATATATCAACTTTATGGTAGTGGAGAAGAAGATTTTAACATGTGAAAGATAGTTATGTTTACATAATAATTAGGTGATACCAACTAATGGGTGATTAACATAGTCTTGATTTAAAGTAAGCTCCAGTCTTTAAAAAAAAATAATTTTTTTGACCCATTTGAAATAATAATTTAACGATTTATTTTATTTTACTTATTTTTTGTATTTTAATAATGTAAAATTTTAAAATATGTTTGACAATCCCTTTGAGTTTTAAAATATATTTAACAATCCCTTAGATAAAATTTAAGTTAAATTGAATTTGATATTTTGAGTTGTATTATAATTAAAATTTTATTTAAACTCAAATACATTAAGGTACAAGTTTTATAGCCGTGCTACAAGTTAATTCATCAAGTGATCTATCACAATTACAATTATTAAACATTAAGTGGAGTTCGTGTTGAATTCATCGCATCAATTCTTGTGATTATGATAAATTATTTTATAGATTAATTTGATAAATTAATTTAATCATTATAGCATTATTAGCAAGAATATGCATAAATTGGATTTCAAAAAAATTCTTATTCAACCCATCCGTTGTGAGGTTTTTTCCAACTTACTACCCCCAATCATCTCTAAAAGAAGCGAGTTGTTTGATTTTTTCTTTCTATTTATTTTTCATTTTTTATAACATTCTAATATTATATAATTTATAAATTTAGGGTAATAAATAAAAAATAATAAAATATATATAATTGATAATTTATAGATACGGGATCTCTTTTTGTAATAATATAAAATTTGTGATAAAATAAAATATAAAGTAATATAATATACATAAAAAAGAAAAAAATTAACATAAAAATAAGTAATAAATACATACCTTTAGAACCGCAAAACCGCATTTTCAAACTTGAACCGAATCATTATTTATAAATTCGACTTTTGGTTTAATTTCATAATATATGCAGTTGAGTTCCAATTTTTAAATTCTTGAAATTGTTTAAAATAATTTAATTCTTAATTTAGATCAAAATTGAATTATATCGAATTGTGAACACTGATAGTTTAGTTATAGGCGAGTTAAAAATTTATAAATTACAACCAACTTACCTTTAAGTAATTATTCGGTACTCCCATTGTACTATGTGGAAAGTCCACGTGGTACTCCTACGTAATATAGTAGCGACAAATTTTACGGTAAGAATATAGTAACTCATTTTTAAAATTGAGAAGTTAAAAGACAAAAGGTAACTCACATAATATAAGTTGCGATCATTTATTTATCAAGAATACTACGTTACAGCCCTTACATAATACTCTAAAGCTTCGTTCGTATAACAAGAAATAAAAAAAAAATAACCATTTTATTTTTTTGCATATGTGGTCAGTTAATATAGAAAAATACGAGTCTCAAAAAAATACTTTTCTTATAAAAAATATTTTTTTATAAAATAAATTTAATAAAAATATAAGATTATGCATTGCAAAAAAGTTAAAAATTAATTTTTTTATCAACTTTCTTGTAAACTAGACAAGTAACAAAAATTAATCCATTTATATATTTTTTCATTTTATTTTTGTAATTTTATTTTTATTATAAATTATTTTTTCATATAATTTTTTCGACAACTGAACAAACCTAAGAGTACATAATGATTTGCCCTTATCCTCTCTGATTAATTTTTTTCAATCAACGCATCCAATTAAACGGAGTCAACCCAACTTAGAACATCTCCAACAAGTCTTTAAAAAAAGCCTGTTAGATAAAATAGATAGCAAAATACAATTTTGATAGCTCTAACAAACCTTCTATAATAATTGCTATTTTCCGAAACTTGATTCTTGCTGGCTATTTTACGGCAGAAAAAGTTGCTCGCTATATACTCCTCCTCTTCTTTTCGCGCCATATTTGTCTCCTTCTCTTCCCTTCGGTAGTGTTCCGATGCATGAACATCGGTGGTGTTCGAAAGCCCTTGTGGTATCCCGACACCGTCAATGGCGTTGTGATCCCTGTCACAGCCACCGCCTCACTCGCCTTCTCCGTGACGCAGCTCCACCACCGTCGTTCTCTCAAGAGTGCTTTCAAATATGCATCAAGATCATGATTTTCTCCCTCTAGAAATGGGTTTTGTCACAGATTTCGTCGACGGCGGATGGGAACATCCCTGGTTTTTTTATCAGCGGCAAATTGCCCCCAATTTGTTTTTTTCTCTTTTTTTCATTTCATTTTTAATTGAGATGGGTGAAAAGATAAATTAAAAAAAGTTAAAAGATAAATTTAAAATTTACAATAAAATATTTTAAAAATTAAAAGTTTTACATTTTTTGAAAATTTGTTAAGTTAATTTAAATAGATAGCTAAAATAAATAATAGTGTTGAAGTACATAGATAAAAAAGTAATTATTTAAAATAAAAATTTTAAATAACAAATATATTTTTTATTATATTTTGACCAACTATTTTAAAGTTTTGTGTTGGAGATGTTTTTGTCAATTTACACAAATCACTTTAAACAAGTTAAATTAGGTCTCGTTTGTTAACTTAATTTTAAATTAGAGTATTTTTTTTATTTTTTAAAAAAATATATGACACGTTTATGTCACGTTATTTATTTATATTTATATATATATATATATATAGATAATTTATTTTAAAAACATATATTTCATCTTACTAAATGACCCCTAATATATTTAGGTGGACAACTAATTTTAAGTCTAAGAGTTTTATCTTTTTGCTTAAAACAAAAGGCAAAAAAAGCTCATTTGAAAATCTAAAGGCTTTTAGCATTTTAACCATTTTGCTTTTTTACATAAAATAATTTTATATATTTTTTAAAATTATCATAACTTTTATTATACATGTTTATTTTTTATAAAAATAATATTTTTAAAATTTACTCGTCAAAATCTATCAAACAAAATCTTTATTGAATATAAAATTATATAAAAATAAATTTTAGAAATTTTAATAATATTTTTCTGACTTAACGCTCTTTTAACTTAAAGTCACTTTAAGTCAAGGTTTTTAGTTTATTATCTTTTGATTTAAAATCACTCATATGGTTCACTAAACGAACTTTTTAATTATTTAACTTAAAACAACTTTAAATAAAAAAGTCTAACTTAAAGTTAGGTTACCATACGAGGCCTTAGTATGCATAAGTTGTGTTTCAAATAATTAAAAGCAATGTTTCGAAAACTGGACAAGTGAATGAATCGAAAAAAGTATTGGGTAAATGAGTTACTAATTTAATCGGAATTAAATCATAACATCATAAAGACATTATTAATAAATTTAGGATAAATTACACTGATTTACTCTGAGATTTTTGACAAAATAGAAACACTATTTCTATTTTCTGAAATATCACTGGCATCATTTGTCAGTGATGTTGCCTTAACGCCGTTAATGACAATTGCAAATTTACTAATTTAACCCTTAGAGAATATGAAATGGGTTTGGGTGAGGTACTCCACCACCGACGCAATCCCCATCTTTCTGTCTCCAAACTCATCTCCGACATTATAATAGAGATCGAATTCGAGTCTTCGTCGCATTGTCACCTCTTTTTTTTTAAACAGCTAAATTCACACACCCATTACACCCACACTTCCTTAACATGGCTTGAACTCCCAACCTTCCTTCTAGAGGCAAACACTCCTCTGGGCCAAAGGCTACTTGGTACATTGTCACCTCTTGATGATTCACAATGCAATTTTGAGGAACAGCTCCCTGGTGGCCGCTGCAAATGACATCTTTTTCGACGCCGCCAATGGTGACGATGAGTTCAGGGTTCAGCGGGGTGTTTGGTGCGTTCATGATGGAAACGGCCAAGCAAGATTCCAAACCACCACCGCCCTTAGATTTGTTGCCGCCAAATCAATCATCTTCTGTTATCAATTTCTAACAAATTGAATCGAATTGGGCAATTTGTTTGATTTGGATTCAAAATATCTAATTTGGGCAATTTGTTTTTGTTGAATTGATTCATTCACTTGTAAATCATCAATTTTGTTCAGTCAGAGTACCAATTTTTGTCCGAACTTTACCATTCTCCCAACATATTGTTGGAATTCCTGAATTCATTTGACTGAATTCAATTGGCATTTTTGGCTGAATTCAATTGCAATTCTGAATTCAAGTGGCTATTGAATTCTAGAATTCAATTGGATTCAATACCAGAATTCAATTACTAATTCAATTGGCAATTGAATTCTGGTCTAACTCTCATGATAGAAATTTTTTATAAGCCAGCATTTTCTGAAGAGGATGACAGAAAGCAAGGCACAGAGATAAGAGAGGAAAGTATGCAGGCATATTGCAAATTCTGTGAGAGAGAGAGAGAGAAAGACAGACGAGGTACGTTGGTAGTCGATTTTTGGTGATGTTTCAACATTTGTGTTAACCGTTTTATCCTGGGAAAATGACGCCGGCGGAAAACTTATAACACACTCGGTAGGCGGTGAATCATTCTTAAAAAAACTGCGTTTGTAGAACTTGGTTTGCATTATCTATTCATGTTATTTTTTGTAATTTTGTTTATGTAAATTCTGTTTATTGTAATTGTTAAAAGTTAATAAAAATGTACTTTTTCGATCACCGAGTATATTTCTTATGGCGTGATATTTCTCCCAACACGTTTTCCTCTCTTCCATTACTGCCAAATCTCTCTCTCTCTCTCTTGCATTCCTTAGCTTTCTCTGTATCACGTGGTATATTGAAGGAGAAAGAAGGACTTTGATACTCATCTTTCTATTTCCAACCGTCACTTTTTTTTTTCTTCGGGAGATGTTAGGTTTAATTTTGTTCATTTTAGTTTTCTCCAACTCCCAAGTTTTTGTGGGTTCTTTGAACGATGAAGGAATTGAGCTTTTTTGACTTAAAAACTCCATTAAAGAAGACCTAAAATGGTCGCTGAACAATTGGAACTATTCTAATATAAATCCTTTTTCTTGGAATGGCGTAACCAACAAAGAACAAAGATTTGTCTGTTAGCATCCGAGAGAGAGAGCGAGAGAGAGAGAGAGAGAAAGAGAGAGAGAGAGAGAGAGAGAGAGAGAATGAAAAAGTGTTGGGAGAATTTCCAACGCCGACATAAAATACATGCTCGAGGATTCAGAAAATACATTTTTATTAAGCTTTCAACAAATTACATAAATCTGAAATTTACAGTGAATGAAATAACAGGAATAATAAAAAGAAATTTGCAAACCGAGTCCTGCAATCGCAGTTTTCTTAAGAATGATTCGCCGCCTACCGAGGGTGTTGTAGGGATTT
>JAOTRH010132046.1:0-14222 GCA_034768845.1 Heliamphora exappendiculata | reverse complement strand
AACAACTTAATTTTACTAATTTAAATTTACAAACAATTAGTAATCAACTTAATCGTATAGAAGAAAACGTAGATGAAATTTTAATTTATTCACGTTATCTTGTTAAAATTCCTACAACCATAGGAAAAGAACAGACTTTTTTACAACCAACTCGTCCTATTCCTAAATTTAAATTATCCAGCCAGAAAATGGACAATGAGTTTGCTGAAATATTAATCTCAAAATTAGGATCTTTGAAAATGAAAGAACCTAAAAAATAAATTAATACTTTAGATCAATCATCATCTTCAGATGATTCTTCATCAGATACTGAATCTGAGCCAGATCAAACTCTAACTCAGATCCAAGAATTTCAATCTATGTTTACTCCCCAAGTAAATAAGATTGAGTCTGAACCTCCTGGTAAAACTTATTACCGGCATCCAACACCTACGGATCTGTTATGGGAAGAAGAATTCTTCCAAACACAGAATTCGTACAATAGAAAAACTATTTATGAATGGAACATAGATGGTTTATCAGAATATCGAATCTTTGAAATTATTCATAAGATGTTGATGTATGCCTGTGTGTGTCGAGCTGTTGGTAATACCGACCAACAAACAGCAGAACACATATCCAATGGATTCACAAGTTTCTTAAAAGTGTAGTTTGACAATTGTCTTACTGAAGGACATAAGTATGAAAGTTTTATGCTGTCAAAACTGAATCTGGAACGACTACTGATCCTACTACAGGTTAAACTAGTCAAGCAAGCCAATAGGTGCAAGATGCTGTTTTTACTTTGGTACAAACTATTATTGTCCATTTTGTTGGCACTCATCCCCAACAACATAAAAGATCTAGAGAATTTCTCCAGAATCTTTGATGTCCTTCCTTAACCCATTTTAGATGGTATAAAGATATTTTCTTAACACACATTATGCAAAGAAATGAAGCTAATGCAGAACACTGGAAAGCCAAATTTATTGATGGTTTACCTATTCTTTTTACCGAAAAAGTTCAACAAAAACTTAAAAACTAATATGATGGCCATTCTATACCGTATCAACATTATACGTATGAACACATCATATCTGTCTGTACACAAGTTGACCTAGGTGTTTGTAATGATATAAAATTACAATACTTTCTTAAAAAGCAAAACTTAACTAGTAAACATGAAATCGGAGCATTTTGTTAATAATTTGCTTACGATGTTCCTGTTAACTACCCAAAGAGAAGTATGCATAAGCATACATGCTTCTTCACCATGAATCCAGAAATTATTTCTACTTCTGGATTTTTCTCTTGATTTTTTTCCTGGTGAAAAAAAATCGGGGCGACCATCAAGGTCCTCCCTCATTCTATACAAGATGTTTATCCCTTATGGATAAAACATCATCCCCATTTATCATTAACCAAAGCAGCCACTGTCTTTGAAAAATCTAATTGCAAATGGGATCCAATTGGCAAACACATGTCACACTTCTTCTCTGAATTCCAACTTGCTTGGATATGAAGATGTAGTCTTAAATGTGACTTAGACAATCTAGTTTGTCCTATTCTTCAAAGGACTTTCTTCTTTAAATGGTGGAATGGTTTTGATACGGCTAAAACCATATCCAAAATGCTAGCCACTATATCCGTCGATGATGCTACCCAGGCCCAAGCCCAACAAGCATCATCTCAAACTCTTTTTGTTAACGTAGATTATTTGGGCCTTCTTATTATGCATACCCTTCGAGTCCAATTTCCTAATTTAATCGAAACCCAATTATTTATAAAAATGTTAGAGATAATGAAGGCCAACTTCTTATCTGCTACAGCTAGTATGGAAACCCAAGTGATAAATCCACGAAGTCTCCTACCTCATTTGAACCGGACACTAATCAATTTATTTGCTTAGCCGGTGAATCCAAGATCCCAATGAAGATGATGACCATATCCCCATGACTGATTATTGAGATTTCTTAATTGGAATTACTGAAGAAAAAGCATCAGCAACCAAACCAAAATCTCTTTGATTATTTTAATCATGGCAAAATAGGAGTTTCATACTCCGTGGAATGGCTAAATTAATTTAATTAATTTTCTGTCATCAATAAATAGTTTCCTTTTACCAGCTGTCATTTACCAACTTGACATGACCCCACCACCAGCACCTGAGTGCTCCACTTGCAGACCACGACTAATGTATCTTCTGAGTGCCTTCTGAGTGCTACAAAAGGGCATCTTCTCGGTAAAAAAGATGCACAGTCCTTTGTCTGCCACCGACGCTAAGGACAAACAAGCTGGAATCCATTTTTCAGCCCACTAACCGTAAATGAGGAACATCTGGCTTCCACTTACCAGCCATCTGTACACCCGTGATAGATTCCCCAGACACCTGGCATCGCACTCACGGATTTGTAAATGAAGATGTGAAGTTCGGGACTCATCTATTCTATTTAAGGGAGGTTCACCCTTGTTGAAGTTTCAAGTTTTTCTCTCCACTCTTCTCTGACTTCTCTCTTGTAAACTCTTCCCTCTTGTAATTCTCAGTTTATAATAAAAGTTGTAAGTACGTTTGTGTAAAGATCCGTAGTGGAGTGAAGTGCGCACTTATTTGCTATCAGAGCCAGTGTGCATGGTATGTCCTGCTAATTTATCTGTATACTTATATGTATAAATATTCTTATGTATAAATACTTATTTGTTAGTATGTAACTTAGTTTATAATATTTATAATTGATGTTTGATTATGGTACGTCACCCAAGTCGTGTTGATTAGGGAGTAAGGCCCGTTTACCGAGATGGTTGGGCATCCTGTGATACCATAAATCGTTGACAGACGTGTAATCAAAACTCACTTATAAGTATTCTAATTAAGATACAACCTATCAAAGAAGTATGAAGCCATAATAATACTTGTCTCATATAAGTATATATCTTCTTAAATGCTTTCTCACTTTAAGCTTGATAGATCAGTAAAAATGCTAAAATTATTGAGTTTTCTCAATCTCACCAGCTCAATAAATGGATCATACCTTCGGTGGAATCAAAGTTGATTTACTAGGTACGTCTTTTTGACTTCAAAAGTCAAAAAGCTGTAAAAACACTTGAACAATCTATTTGCTTAGATAATCAAGAACAAACTCTTCAACTTATTAGTTTAAGAGGCATACAAGCATATTTGCATAAATATCAATATTTGCATATTGATTTAATACAAATAGCTCATAAATCTTTAACCATTTTAGGTGTTAATGGTAGCATTAATACAACCCTACGAGATGATAGATGCAACCGTGTGTGTGTGTGTGTGTGCGCGCGCACGCGCACGTGTGTGTGTGAGACGACAGGCTGGTGATTTTTGGTTCTTAATTTCTTGTCTATACTATCTATACTATATTATTAAGGGAACCCAAACGTTCGAAGGGTGAAGCCCTATAACATTTTACAATTACATAATTATCCAAAACTTATTATCCCATCAAGTGTTAATTAGAAGGCTAAAAATGTAAGGGCTCGTTTGGTCCAGTTTTTCGGATGCAATTTTTTGAGAATTCTGTTTTGAAAAAAACAAAAGTACACTTGTTGGCACTTTTCACAAAAACATATCAAAAAAAAACCAAAAAAATTGAATGACAAAATGAGCCCTTTTTGAACACAGCCAAAAGATGTTTTCACTTTTCTTTTTCAATTTTTTAATTGGGTTTTTAGACAATCAACACACATAGTCATCGTCGTCTTAAGTGGTCGTCGTCATCGTCACAAGCGATCGTCTTAGGCAGTCGTTGTCGTCGTCGTCGTCTTTCACAGTGGTCGTCGGCATTGTCCTTCACAGTGACTGTCAGCATCGAGATCTGAGAGAACGACGATGTGCAAATACAATCGGTGTTGTCCTTCAAAACATAGAGAACTCTGTCAGCGTCGTCCTTCGAGATCTGAGATAACATTGATGCCAACGTCAATCTAAGAGAACGCCGACGGCGGCCGCTGAGAACCACTAAGAGGAGGATGACGACATGCAAATACAGTCGTCAGCGGCCTTTTTGCTTTGAGATATGATTATATTTGTGTCGTATACGACTGGATCGCACACAAATACAGTGTTTGCACGCAAATACAGTCGTCGTCGTCGTGCCTTTCTCTTCCTGTTTCTAGATTTAGGCAAGTTAGGGTTAGGGATTAAGTTTTCTAAAAATAATGTACCAAATGCAATTTTTTTTCTTCAAAATATTGTAAAATTATTTTTAAAATTTATTTTTACAAAGCAATTTTCAAATAACAGTTTAAGAAAAAGCAACCAAACAAACCCTAAACTTCCAAAAAAAAACAAACCTAGGTTACTCTCAAATCCCATTTCCATTCAACCGCCATGAGCAACTGCTACAAGCAGTTATTGAATCCAACGTGGGGTTTGGTTGGAAATGCCTACATTCAACAAGCTCTCTTACTGTTTTTTTTGTATGTATTTATCTCCTCCAAATGCCTACATTTTCTTCTCTTTTTAATTACATAAAATCAGTACTTCACTGATTGATTTTTTTAGTTATATTTGATTACCATTTTTGGTTGTATTCAATTAGACACTGAATAATATTTTCATGATTTTGCAAGATATTACGGCATGTTAGCTAAATAAAATTGATCAGGTTTGCTTTTCCATTATCATATTGATGCTTATATATATAGTAAAAATAGTTGTACACAATGTGCAAGATAAATTGATGTTATGAATTAGGGAGGACAAATAGAAAAAAGTGGGAAATTTTGGTTAAAAAATATAGAAGATTGATCAATTTATTTATTTTATTTATTTTGCCCTAACATTTCACGAGAATACATAAATTTAAGTACAAAAATTTTATTTTATCTCAAAAATTGTTGGAAGTTAAAAAGTTTGATAGGACGTCAATTTATCTTTAAGAATTTCACTTTATATTTTCTTGGTGATATTTGATTTCTTTTATTCATTTTTTGTCTTCACCGATGCACTATGAAAGAAACAGATGAATCTCTCAACCCATATTCGGTTGCTATACTAAAAAGGTAACCAATTCTCAATACTCGAATTTTATATAAAAAGTAGCCATCTTATCATTATATATTCATTCCACAATAAAGTTTTTTGATCAGTCATTCCACAACAATTGATTTTGATCTCCATCGATTGTATTATTTGCAAGAGTAACGTCAACTTCGTACGTACATGCACTCCATGTACGTATACGGCAACTTCAACTTCATAAATGTGGGACCCATTCGACTTTTGAGTTGGATCTGTGGTGCTATGTGTTTTTCTCAGCGAGGAGATGAATAACGTATATTCATTTGCTCAAATTCGATAAGAGGTGAATGAGAAATCGATATTCAAAGTCATCGCTTAAACATTGATTTTGTTAGATTTAATGGAAGTGTAGAACTTCAATCCCACATTAAAAGTTTTTTAGGAACTTAGTGGGCATATATAAGCTTGAGTTAGACTAATGGGAGGGTCTCTTGAGGGTACTCATTTTTGTGGACGGAAGATGACCTATCTAACGGTGGGTTCGACCCATTTCACACATATGCGCACGCGCTGTCGCCGCCGTCTAACGTGCTCAGGCTCGGGTCGTGGGTCGTGCGTCGACCCGATCCGAGCAGCTTATATATTTTTAGACAAAATTTATTTGAATTTTTATTTAAATAAAATTTTTAAAATTCGAATTTAAAATTCGTTGTTGTGGCACAACGTCCTCCCGGCACGTCAAGACATACATAAATATAAATATAGGGATATACTAGCCATGCATTAATGTTTATATACATTAGTTATTACATCAAAAACGAGTTCTGAACCATTTAAAATTACATAACTATTACAGTTTCACCAAGAAATTTCAAAAAATTTGTTATGCACGGGAAAAACTGAATATAAGAACAACAGCAGAGATCTTGACTCTTCAGAATACATCTGCGGGATTCATGTGCTCTTGGAACTCACCATGTTCTTTCAACTCTTCTTCTCCCTTGGGGATGACTTCCTCCAAGAACTTCTCCTCACCTATGGCACAAATGCCATGACCCAAGGCCAGAACCAAAACACTATAACCTTCTAACTAATCTCATGGCACAAAATTCACCACAACACATATCATATAACACCCAGTACAGTTTATAGTCAATGAGACAGACAATTTATAACAGGATAGCAGATAAATCAATAAATATGTGCATATGAGATGCCGAGTATGTAATGCAGATGCCCAACCCAACATGCACTCATATTATAATAGCAATTCCACACCGAAAATTACTAGAGTAGACTTTCACGGGTATTTGATCACCAAATCCATCATCATGCCTCGTTGCAAATGGTAACCGCATCGTCGGGCATCATGCCACAATTGTTTTACTCAATGGCACCGGCATGGGGTCCGCGCCATACTCCAGGCCAACAATATTTCAATAAACCATTTCAAATACCAGGAACGCACTCAGGGGGTATAAACCAAATTTGTAACACTGGGGATGCACCCAGGGTGTACAAGGAGAATTCATTCCAAGTGGTTTGTCCCACCTTAAGACTCGTGATGCCTTCGCCGGTGTCAACCCAAAAGTCGAAGCTATCGAAATCAGAATGCTAGCGACGAACCCATGGGGACCAACAATATCCGTAAACCATTTTAAACATCAGGGACGCACTCAGGGTGTATAAGGTAAAATAATTTCAAACACCAAGGACGTACCCAGGGTGTATAAACCAAAATATTTTCAAAAATGACAATCAGGAACGCCCTAGACTTAGAATCAAGAAAGACAATCTCAATATAGCCATTCCCAACAACGGTTTGCACATATGGACTCCAATATGCCAGGATGCAAATAAAAATGCTCATAATATGTACCATCGATCTTAAGTGCAACAATTTATAGCATAGCAAGGTTCATGGTACAACGCGCAAGTATAAAGTACAAGCTACAATTCTCATGATATGATTCAACATGATCGCATGAATTCTAAATCATCATCCATTCACTTAGAAACACTAATTAACTAATTCAAATCAAATATCATATAAAAATCCGGGTCTCATAGTAAAAGGTATTCAAACATACACTTAGCAACTTTTAAGGTAAAAAATCAAGCATTAAATTAAAAGGGCCGACAAGGTTTTGGGGTTTCTAGACTTGGGGTCAAATTATGATTTTTAAACATCATTTAGATAAAAATATTTACTACAACTCTTATGTTTATTACTAAAACCAAAACCTAAGGCAAATGGGTAAACAAAACATCCTAAGTAAAAATGGTTCAACACTTTTTTCAAGATTTTACCAAAAATATGCATGCGTTGGTCTCGGTTTTGGGGTACCCGATCAAGTTCAAATGATTCAATTTTTTAATATGTTCTACTTCAATAAGTTTCCTACAAGTTTCATGTTTAGAGTTAAGAGTAGTTGTTTGGAACAATTTAGACTTTTTGGCCATTTTAAAAAATAGGTTCTGTCAGCCGCCAAAACTCAGCAGAGTCGATTTTGGACAGGGGGTTTAAAACGATTTTGGGGTATCCTCCCGAGGATTTAAGATCTACTTTTTGGAAAAAACGTAATTTAATATGTTAGTTACAATATTCATGTAAACCACTTTTTGGAATAGGTCACTAAAAATAAGGGTTTTGCGGTACACAAAAATATGTGACAGAAGTGTCCCTTGAGGGTTGAAACTCAACAAATACTTTAAAAGGGGTTTTGACATATCAAAAATCAATAATTTGTGCTCAGTTTTGGTGGGTAGATAAATATACATGTTATCTACAACTTTCAAATTTTGACCAAAGTTCAAATTTCACTTTAAATTAGGGTTTCCATGCCAGTAGTGTTGACTAGTCGGTAAATAACACATTTTGGTAAAATTGCAATATCTCGAGTTCCACTTATGCAAATAAGTTAAAACCAATTTTAGATGAAAGATAACACAAAAATATAAGTCTTTACATAAAGAACATGCTTAAATTAATTTTTCACATTGAGTTATGGCATTCTAAAGTTTAGGGCAGAAACATCTATGTTCTCAAAAATCAAATATCTTAGGGTTCAAGTTTTCTACTTATGTCATGTCAATTTTTTGTTTTATTTCTTTGCATGCTTGTATTTTAGACATTAATATCAAGGCTCCAATATACTTAGAAGTCATCAAACTCAAAGATAATAATATACAACAACATCTCATATCACCTATAAACATAACAACCCCAAATTTTCAACTACGTCACCTTTTCGTTTTGATTTCGGTTCTCGATTCTTATAGTGTTTAAAAGGATGTGTTGGAAAATATTTTGAAGAATATTAGACATAAGATTTAGAGATTTTACTTATTTCTTTGAGAGATCAAAGGAGGGTAGAGGATGGATTTGAACTTAGTTTTCGAAAATTGCTTTGATTTCTTCATTTTTCTACCTTTTTCTTTCTCAAACTCACCTTAACAGTCAAGATCAAAGAGTTTATGGTTTCTCTCCATCACTTTGAAGAAAATATGATATATAGAAGAGAGTGTTTGGCTTCCTTTATATAGGCAAAGGCTAGGGGACATGGGAGAACAAAAAGTATCCAAAAAAAACTTTTTTCTTCATTTTAATTAATGAGATGTGAGATGATTTGAATTGATTCAACTTTCGAGGACTAAGAATTAGACATGGGGAAGATAAATATATTTAAGGGTTAGTTTGGGAGACAAAAATCTAATCTCCCATCAATCAAGGGGTTTTTCTCAATTTTTGTGCACCTATTGTGCAAGAAAATGCATTAAAAATTAATTTGATGTATCTTTTGGTATCTTTTCCTATGGAGACCTATTAATTTAGTATATTTATGATAAATATAGTATTTTCATGTATTATCATAGTTTTCATAGCAATCGATTAAATAGATATAGTCTTTTAAGTCAAATTAAGCTATTTTGGTAATATATGACTTTTTGACTTATTTTGTTGTGTATGAATTTCAATAATAATTTATTTGCTTTTGTTGATCTATAACACTGTATTATTATATATATTATTTGTTCAATAAGTATTGGATCATCATAATACTTAATTTAATAACTTTCTCATCATTTTAAATTAAAAAGAAAGCAAAAAGTTATTTTTTGGCACTCTTTGCAAGGTGGTCGACCACTAAGGGGTATTTTTGTTATTTTTGATGTTATTTTGTCCTTTGATACTTATTTGTACTTAAATCCTTGATTTAGGGTAGCCATGTGTTAAAATGTGAGTTTTAAGACTTTTTGTTATATTAGAGGCAAAACGATCATTTTACCCTATTTATGAGGGTTTTTTATTTTTAATTCATTATTTCATTATATTTACTTCATTTAGAATGTTATGAGACTGTTCGGGTGCTAAAGTTTTGTTGCTTGTGTTTTGGACATTTATAGGGTTTTTGGGCCGAATTTAGAGTTTTCGATTCGAATTAAGGTTTTGAACCTCCTCCGTATTCTGTGGCATCGTGGACTATCCATCACTAGTATTAGGGTTCAAGCCGGGTCATTACAGTTTTCGTTAACCCAACGGGTCGAAAGCCCAATGGTTAAATTTCTAGAATGGAGCACTCGCAAGGCGCTCAAGCGCTCACGTGCAAAAACAAGACCAGAATAGTGCGCTTGCTAAGCGGTCGTGAAGCGCTCGAGCACCCCCTTCCAGTGTTGAGCGCTCGCAAGGCGTTCGCTGAGCGTTCGAGCGCCAAAGGCCCCCCAGAACTCCAGAATAAGGCGCTCGCAGAGCGGTCACAGAGGGCTTGAGTGTTGACGACGAAAAGTTGCACCTGTTCAGAATTGGTGCGCTGACTGTTTCGAACAGCCACTTCTGAGGCTATAAATATGCATCCATTTTGCATGAATATGGCATCCCAACATTCTTTCATACACTACATTCATTATGTGTGCAAAGTTTAAGAGTCGGAGAGTACAAAACACTTAACGGTTCGCTGTACTCGTAAATTGGAGTGCTTCTTCTCCGGGTGTAATCGTTGTATTCTGGGAGATTGACGTCCGTAAAGCCCATTAGCACCTGTGTGGGGGAAGAGTCTATATTGAAGAAATAGTGTCCAACACTAGTCTCGATCATCTGCTTTATTTTGATTTTTGCGACTGTTCGTAAGAATTTATTTATATTTCTTTATTTTTAGTTTTATGTTTGATTGTTATAGTGCAGTATTTGATTTTTATTTGTTTTCAATCCTTTTATAACCAACAATATTAAGATAGATTTGATTTTTTTGGAAAAACCTTTATTCTACTATTGTTTTACATTTTTTATTTTCGGTTTATTTATATTCTGTTCTGTTCTAGTTTTCAAAACTATGTTATTTTCAGTTTTGATATTCTATTTAGTATTGTTTCTGGTTCTTCTAGATACGTATTTTAAATTTACAAGTATTTGATTCTGTATTGATCTTCTGTTTATACAGAAATGGCCACTTAAAATGTCAGTGTTGAAAATATGGTCACGAACTTCTCCTACGAGTGCGTCGGTGATACCCGTGGTTGTTGCTACTATACCCGTGAATCACGAGGAGAAGCCGAAAAAGTTCAGCGGTTCTGACTATAAAATATGGCAATAGAAGATATTGTTTTATCTCACGACTCTCAATTTGGCGAAATTTCTTCATGAAGAATTGCCTACGCTGAAGGAGGGTGAGATAAATATGCAAGTTATTGCCGCTGTAGAAGCATGAAAACATGCTATTTTTTTGTTGAAACTACATTATGAACGGGTTGGATAATACATTGTATAATGTGTATAGTCCAATCAAGACAGCAAAATTGCTGTGAGAATCTCTGGACAAGAAGTACAAGACGGTAATCAATCAAGTTCAAGATATCCTGTTGATTCTGCATGAAATTCATGCAAAAGGAAGGACAATAAGTGAATCATTCTAAGTGGTTGCAATTATTGAAAAATTGTCGCCATCTTAGAAAGAATTTAAAAACCATCTTAAGCACAAACGCAAGAAGATGCAGCTTAAGGATTTAATTGTGAGGTTGAGAATCGAGGAAGACAACAGAGTCTCGACCAAAGAACTGAAAAATCCCTCAATGGAGTCCAAGGCCAATATGGTGGAACATGGGCAAAAATTCAACAGGAAGAGAAAATTCTCTACACAAGGTTCCAAAGACGGTGACACCAAGAAGTTCAAAGGCAAATGCTATGTATGTGACAAGCTAGGATACATGGCTAAGAACTGTTGCAAGAAGAAGAGTTAAGGGAACCCTGACAAGAAACAGAAAACTGCCCAAGCCAATATAACAGAAGAGGAGAATCTATCATGTGACGTGTTAAATATCAGCCTTTCAGCAGTGGTGTCTAAAATGAACTTGGTTGACAATCCAAGAGAGTGGTGGGTAGACACTGGGGCTACTCGTCACGTGTGTTCAGACAGAAAGATGTTTATAACCTATTAGCCGATGGAGAATGGAGAACAACTATTTATGGGAAATTCTTCAACTTCCAAGGTTGAAGGCCTGGGGAAGGTGATTCTGAAGATGACATTTGGCAAGGAACATGCACTTAACGATGTACTGCATGTCTCGAATATTCGAAAGAACTTAGTGCCTAGGTCATTGTTGAGTAAGAGAGGTTTCAAGCTTGTCTTTGAGTCGGACAAAGTTATCCTTTCCAAGAGTAGGATGCTTGTGGGAAAATAGTAAATGAGTGATGGGCTTTTCAAGCTCAGTGTAATGACTGTATTTCCTACAAGTAATAAGATAACTACACATTCTGCTTATATGCTTGAGTTATCTAATGTGTGGCATGGTAGGTTAGGTCATGTTAATTATGATACATTACGTAGATTGATTAACATTGATTATTTGCCTAAAATTCACATCGATCCAAATCATAAATGTGAAATTTGTGTGGAAGCAAAACATGCTAAAATGTCTTTTCATTCAATTGAAAGGACTATCGAACCTTTAGAATTAATTCACACTGATATTTGTGACTTAAAATTTGTACAAACTAGATGTGGTAAAAAATATTTTATTACATTTATAGATAATTGCACAAGATATTGTTATCTTTACTTATTGAGAAGTAAAGATAAGGTATTATCCATGTTTATATAGTATAAGAACAAAGTTGAGAATCAACTTGACATGAAAATAAATTTTTTTCGAAGTGATAGAGATTGTGAATATGAATCACATTTTGGTGAGTTCTGTTTAAAATATAGTATTATCCACCAAAGTACGACACCTTATTTACCTCAGTAAAGTGGTGTTGTTGAATGAAAAAATCGAACCTTAAAAGAAATAATAAATGCCATGTTGATAAGTTTTTGGTTTATCTCATAACTTGTGGAGGGAAGCTTTATTTTTCGCGAATTATATTCTCAACAAGTTGTCCTACAAAAAAATTAAACTTATTGGCATATTTTTGTTTATTTCTATTTTTTTAAAATTTTTTTAAATTTTTTTATTTTTTTAATTCGTTTTTGAAGAAAGCAGTTTAAAAAATATAATAATTTGACTAAATAATAAATTTTTTTTTTACTAAAGACGAAAAATCTACAAAGTCAAATAAGTTAATAAGCTAAATTCACCTATTCAAGGCCAATATTTATTTCAAATAACCAATTCAAATCAATTTAATACAACCTTTGTAAAAAAGTAACCATTTATTTAAAGAAAAAATAAATTATGTTAAATATTTTTTAAAAACATTATTTAAAAGTAATTTTTATTTTTTAAATAATTCGAGTAACATACTTATCGCATGTGCCATACCGGTAGTATTATTAAACCATAAAAGATACAACAGAGAACAGAAGATAGCAGCGACCCTCGGTAGTCAATTCCTCCATCGGCGTACCTCTCTACCCTGAACTCAATAGAGGGTTTCTCTCAAATATCCCTCCGATCTCTCTCGCGCCAACTCTCGAATGTGGTGAGCTTCCGTGTCGAATTCGCCTATTATTTCCCCTCTCTTTTCTCATACCTACGAGTTAGGGTTTTTATTTCGGGACTTTTGGATTGATTACTGTTGCTTGTTTTATCTTTTCTTCAGCAATCAAGGTACAAGAATGTTGTTTTCTTTGTAAATTTCAATTTTGAAAGTAACTCCTTTTCACCCATCTGACTGAATCGCCATTACTGCAGTATCGGAAGAAGAAGAACCAGAAATCCCTCTACAGAAAGTAGAAGATAGCAGCGACCCTCGGGAGTCAATTCCTCCATCGACGAACCTCTCTACACTCAACTCAATAGAGGGTTTCTCTCAAATATCGCTCCGATCTCTCTCGCGCCGACTCTCGACTGTGTGGTGAGAATGGCCGGGAAAGCTATAGTCTCTGACGACGAAGGTGAAGGCCTTGGTACCCAAACTCTTATCTCTCCTTACTTTTCTCTGTATAGAGATGATGATTTTGTCTCTGATTGCTGCGATATTTGCCCGCCCTTATTGGTGCAGATGAGATAGACGTTGAGTACGACGAGACAGAGCTTGCTGATGGAGACGCAGTCGATGTCGATGGCCGCAAGGACATTGACGAAGATGAAGAAGACGGTACATGATTTGATTTTTCTTTTGGTTCCCACTGTTAATTCGTGTGTTGTTTTGTAATATTGTTGGTGTCTCTCAGATCGACTTTGATGTTAGGGTTCTCTAGGGTCTGTGGGATTTGATCTGGGTTTATTTGCTCGCACGATGTTTGTTTCCCGGAGTTTGGTTTCTCGTCTAGTTGTGAAATTTGTCAAGATAAATGGAGATATGAGAAATACATATTTCGTGGAAAATTTATTGCGGAAGTATTTTCTTGTAATATTGTTTTGGCTTTTTTTTTTTTGTTTTTTCCCCCCATATATTTCTGTCTGTATTTTCTCTTAGGCTGATTTTTTCATTGCAATACGTATTCATGGTCTAATTTGCAGTACATTCTGTTTTCAAGCAGAAGAAGGGCAAGATGAGTACGAGAAAGACGGGTTTATTGTTGATGATGTTGATGAAGAAGAACAGGATGAGGAAGAAGAGGAGAGGGCAGATAGTGATGAGGAGAGACAAAAGAAGAAAAAAAGGAAGAAAAGGTATAATTTTTATTTTTGGTGCAAGCCATTCCTTTCACAGAAGTTTCTATCCTTATTTCCTGAATGACCATCTTTCTTGTAGAGAATCAGAGAAAAACTATGTTCTCGATGAAGATGATTATGAGCTCCTCCAGGATAATAACATAACAGGATTTCATCGTCCGAAACTTGTCAGCCCCTCTGTCTCTGTCTCTGT